>CM053789.1:351841754-351996754 GCA_028749045.1 Cupressus sempervirens
TGCAGAATGGGAATCATTGGCTACTACATGAGGTAAGGCATGTTTCAAGGTTGAGTAGGAATTGAATTTCAGTAGGGAATTGAATTTTAGCAGGGAAAATTGATGATGAGGGTTTTGTTGTTACTTTTAGTAATAAAAAATGGAAGGTTTCAAAAGGTTTCCTTATAATGGGAATTATGATTTCTGTATTTGATTATGTAAAGTATTTTTTATAATTCTCATTGCATGGATTGTGAAAATCTTATAGACCTGAGGTTCTCTTGTAGTAGAAAATGGTGTTAAAGTAAGCACCTTATATCTTTGTATATGTCATATTGTTCCTTCTACTTTGAATGTTTCTAAGAAAAATGAATGTTTGGGAATAATTGTTATAGTTGGGCAAGGAGAATAGACAATTGTTGTAGATTTTAACACAATGTTATGGCACCACAGACTTGGGAACATGAGTTAGAGAGGTACAAAATTACTTCATTCAAATAAACTTTTACCAAATCTAAAATGTGTTAATATGAATTCCTATAAAATTTGTATCTATGGAAATATAAAATAAAAAAGAACATGAATTTTGTGAAGAGTGAGAACGAAAACAAATGATAAATTAGATCTTGTGCATATAGATGTACAGGGACCAACTTAGGTGTCTTCCCTTGGTGGCTCTCCTTATTATGTTACATTAATTGATGATGCAAATAGAAAATTTTGGGTATATTTCATTAGACAAAAATCTAATGTATTTTAAAATTTTAAGAAATGGTAATGCTTAGTTGAAAATTAGACTGGTAAGAGATTACAATGTCTTGAATATGATAATGGTGGTGACTACTGTAGTAAATAATTTGAAGATTATAGCTCCACTAATGATATTTGTAGAAAAAAATTGTTCCAAGGACTCCACAAGAAAATGGGGTGGCTAAATACATTAATAGGACAATAATGGAGCATGCAAGGAGCATGAAGTTTCATGTTGAACTTCATCTAAACATGTTGGAAGAGGCTACCAATACTATTCTATATTTTATTAATAGAGTTCCCTCTACTCCTTTGGCTTGTGATATTCTAGAGGAACAATAGATTGGTAAGAAGGTGAGTTATTCCCTTCTCAAAACCTTCAGTTATTAACCATTTGCACATATAGATTGTGAAAATACAACCAAGCTGGAAGCTATGTCAAAGAAATGTGTACTTGTTGGATATGGTATTGATGAATTTGGTTATATAGCCTTTTTTATTTTAAAAATTATAAAGTTGTAAGAAGTAAGGATGTCATATTAAATGAGAAAGTGTTGTACAATGATCTATTGCAACAACATGACAAGAAATAAAATTATTATTTAGTGTTGGATGATACTCCAAAAGATGATGTTCCAATAGTTTCTCATGGTTGGAAATGACCTCAACAAAAAATATCACACAACCCAACAAATGTTAGATAGTCAAAAAGGCTAAGTAGACCTCTAGAAAGATTTTCTCCCTCTTTGTACTCTATTTTACTAACTCATGCTGGTGAACCTAAATGTTATGATGATGTTTTCCAAGTGGATATAAAGATTTAGTGGGAGTCTGCAATGAAAGAAGAAATAAAATCTTTACTAAAAATTAAGACTTGGAATTTATGCAAGTTGCATGCAAGTGAAAGGGATTTATATAATAAATGGGTTTGCAGGTTGAAAGTAGAGGGAGGAAGTAAGAAAATATTTAACGATGGATTAGTAGTAATAGGATTTGTAAAGAAAAATGGCATTAATTTTGATGAGATATTGTCGCCTATTGTTAAAATAAAATTATTATTTATTGATGGATGATACTCCAAAAGATGATGCTCCAATAGTTCCTCATGGTTGGAAATGACCTCAACAAAAAATACCATACAACCTAGTAAATGTTAGATAGTCAACAAGGCTAAGTAGACCTATGGAAAGATTTTCTCCCTCTTTGTACTCTATTTTACTAACTCATGCTTGTGAACCTAAATGTTATGATGATGTTTCCAGGTGGATATAAAGATTTAGTGGGAGTTTGCAATGAAAGAAGAAATGAACTCTTTACTAAAAATTAAGACTTGAAATTTATGCAAGTTGCATGCAAGTGAAAAGGATTTACAAAATAAATGGGTTTGCTAGTTGAAAGTAGAGGGTGGAGGTAAGAAAATATTTAAAGATGGGTTAGTAGTAATAGGATTTGTAAAGAAAAATGTCATTGATTTTGATGAGATATTGTCTCTTGTTATAATAAAATTATTGTTTAGTGCTAGATGATACTCCAAAAGATGATGCTCCAATAGTTCCTCATGTTCGGAAATGACCTGAAGAAAAAATGCCACACAACGCAATAAATGTTAGATAGTAAACAAGGCTAAGTAGACCTCTGGAAAGATTTTCTTCCTCTTTGTAATTTATTTTACTAACTCATGTTGGTGAACCTAAATGTTATGATGATAGTTTCTAGGTGGATATAAAAATTTAGTGGGAGTCTACAATGAAAGAAGAAATGAACTCTTTACTAAAAATTAAGACTTGGAATTTATGCAAGTTGCATGCAGGTGAAAGGAATTTACAAAATAAATGGGTTTGCAGGTTGAAAGTAGAGGGTGGAGGTAAGAAAATATTTAAAGATGGGTTAGTAGTAATAGGATTTGTAAAGAAAAATGGCATTGACTTTGATGAGATATTGTCTCCTGTTGTTAAAATAAGTTCTATTCACATTGTTTTAAGTATTGTGACTAATGAAGATTTGAATTTGGAGTATCTTGATATCAAAACAACCTTTCTTCATGGTGATTTGAATAGAGAGATATATATGACACAAACATAGGGTTCTAATGTCAAAGGTAAGGAGAACTTAGTGTACAAATTGTAGAAAAGTTTATGTGGCTTAAAGCAAGCATCTTGGCAATGGTATTTAAATTTTGACAGCTTTATGCATGATCATGGATATAGAAGGTTTCATTGAGATCATGATGTTTATTTTAAGAGGTTGGATGATGATAGCTTTATTATTTTATGTTTATATGCTAATGATATGCTTGTAACTAGGTCTAATATGGATCACATTAAAGGGTTGAAACAATAGTTAGCACATTTTTTTTCTATGAAGGATTTGGGTGTAGAAAAACAAATGCGTAGTATGAAAATTTTTAGAGATAGGAAGGAGATAAATTTGAGATTATCTTAGGCTAATTATATTGGAAAGGTTTTGCAACCTTTCTTTATGGAGAATTCTAAAGTTGTCAACACATCTTTTCCTGACCATTTGAAGTTGACTCAAGAAATATGTTCAAAGATGGAAGAAGATGGGGATAAGATGTCCAAGATACCTTATACATTATTTATAGGAAGCTTGATGTATTCTATTGTATGTACTATGCTAGATATTGCACATGTAGCGAGAATTGTTAGTAGGTATATGAGTCATCTTGAGATTGAGCATTGGAATTCAGTCAAATGGATTCTCAGATATTTGAGACGAACATCCAATAAGTGATTAAATTTTGGGGGCTCTACTACTAATTTATAGGACTATGTTGACTTAGATTTTGTAGGGGGTATCAATACCAGGAGGAGTACTATAGGTTATGTATTTACTATTGGTGGGGCAATAGTGCGCTAGGTTTCTCGATTACGGGGGCTAAATGCTTTATCCACTACATAGGAAAAATATGTTGCTTCTATAGAGGTAACCATGGAGATGATATGGCTTTAATTATTTATGGAAGAATTGGGACACTCAGAAGAATTATTTTATTTATAGATAGTCAAAGTGCCATGAATTTTGTGAAGAAAAATTTTCTTCATTCAAAGACAAAAGATATGCACTTACAGTACAATTTCATTTGGTTAGTTTTAGATGATGGATAGCAAAGGATGGAAAAGATATATATGTATGGAAATATAATAGATACATTTACCAAGGTAATAAAAAGGGAGAAGATGGACTCCTCTTCAGCTTCAATTGGTCTTCTAGACTAGATAGAATAAAAGAATAACAGAGTCCAAGGAAATTTCATATTCTAGTGGGTGCTACAAGTTTAGGAGTGGGACATTATTATTGTGGATTCTAATGAGTCTCAAATTGGGAGATCATTGTAATGTGGAGCCTAACCAGACTAAGAGCTTTATTTGGTGAGGTTCCCCCCAATTTATTTCTATAGGTGGGGTATGTGTAGGATCATGGTCAACTAAAATATGCCCTTAATTGTAATGAAAAATAAGCAAATTAGGGTTATGTCAAATTAATGTGCAATTTTGAACTTGTTATGAACTTTCAATCAAAAATTTGGGACAAAGGAATCTATAGGAAAGTTGAAAATACTAAGCTTTATCTGAGGAAAGAAAAAATTCATTAGACAAAATTTTATATTTTACTGCAATAGTACAAAAATCTCAAGACAAAAATAAGAAGTAGGCTTATGTTTGACCACTTTGATCAAAATTAAATGATGATATATTTATTAAAATTCTAGATATAAGAAATAGACTCATGCCTAGATGTGATGCATATTTTTGGGTATTTTTATTCAAAATAAATAAATAATTATTAATTTTCTACTTTAGTATTTCCAGAATTAAAAACTCTCATGTTTGACCACCTTAACTAATTTAAAACTTTACATAATTTAATTTTTATTCTATTTTTCTTATAGTAGAGGAAGTATATAATGTAATGCATCTTTTGGATTTCAAAATTGTTATACTGTTTGAAAGTTATATTTGTTTTTTAATTAGTGTTTCAATCGACACTTTATACATAACTCTATTAGAAAATGAATAATAATTACATACTGAACTCATAATATGAAAGACATTACATTTTTGGAAAGATAAGAACATGCTTATGAAAGTCTTTCCACTTCATCAAATTTGGGTGAAAAAATTCATCAAACACATGCTTACAGTAAAAAAAACATAAGAAGAGGCCAAAAATATATTTTAAGGACATTTTTCTAGTTGACCATGTACAATCGATATCCAAAGAAATACTACACCTTATAAAGGTATTAATATTTTGGTTTGGTTCTAGGATAGGTGTGAAAAAAATAAAAATTGATTTTGAAATGATTTTAGGCATTTTAGGACTACATATCTTCTAGATCACCACTTTTTGGCACACCCAAGGGTCAAGGGGTAGTGTTGTTTGTAGGATCCTGAGGTAGTTTGCTAGGTGCACTCCCTATCACAATATAAGGTGTGGTCGAAGAGAAATGCCCCCATAGGGGTTTTAGGTGGAAGCACCCCCAAAGCCAAAAATAAGTTGTAAGGGGTGTCAACTGGTATTTTTATATTTGCTAACTTAATATAGCCCTAATTTTGTAAGCGATAAGAACTTGTATAAAATGTCTTAGGGTTAAGGTTTTTATAATTCATCTAATAGAAAAATAGTAGCTAATGCCCTTTACAATAATAGGTATTTCTTGGCTTTGGGAGCGCTGGCCTTGAAAACTATCGCATGTGCATTAGCCTTCAACCCCACCCTATAATATGATAGGGTGCACACCTGGGGAATTCCCCAAGACCTCGCAAGGGGCACTAACTCTTGAACCCATCTTGGGGATGTTGCCCCTTAACCTCCATAGAAATAATCAAAATACACCAAATAAAACTCATAGACTAATTAGGCTCCACATCACAATAGAAAGTAATAATAAGTGGAAGGAATATGTAAGAATGTCGATGGAGGATGAGAAGGAATGGGTAAAGGGTTTGAATAAGTAAAAAGGATCCACATTAGATGAAGTTAATGAAGAAGGAAACAAAGTAAGAGGAACACTCATGGGAAGTAAAAGACTAGGAAGACCAACACTTAAAGGAGAGGATACCTGATTAGAATTAGTCATAAGAGGTAGAGCATATGTAGGAATGCTAAAAAGAGTGGTAGAAATCAAGAGTGAAATATTCAATGGTTGTGGAAGGATGAGGATATCTTATCTCTTGAGCACATTCTAGCAAAGACCTAGCATGAGTATTAATAACATGAGATATACCATGCAAGATATAAATATTATTTTCATCATTAATAGAAAGCTTCTTAAGAGCTTCAACAAAAGTAACACTATAGATATTATGATTTTCTTGAGCAAGCAAAGTTTCCAATTTATCAATATCACTAGAAATATCATCAACTTGCGAAGAAGGAACTCTTAAAGAATCATTATTATCATGGGATGAGTGAGAAGATTTGTGCTCTACTATAGGATTAATATCATTAGTATAAATGTAAGTTTTATCATGATTTCTAGGAGAAGAAGAGGAATCGAAAATTAAAGGAGCCCAGGAGTCTACATCTTTACCTAGCAAGAATGCTTTAGGTTGTAATTTGCGTAATTAAGATCATAAAAGAAGAGATCACAAAAATAGATCCTAATGGGATCTCTAAAAGAAGGGGGGATTCCTCGAACTCACTAAAATTTTTATTAGTAAAATTGAAGCACATGAAAATAAGATATAGGCTTCCAATTTACTAGTTTAGTAAGACATTCAAATATTTGTATGGTGATAAAGAGAGAATTTCCAAATATGATTCCTCTTATGATCCAAATTTGATTAGTTAGGATCCAAAGGAAGAAGTGTGTTAATAATAAATTCAAACTATAAAGAGGAATTCAATACAAGAAAATGTACTCTTTTAAGGCACTTAATAAGATAAAGTGAATGTGAAATAGAACCAATTATTTAAATAATATAAATCTAGATTTTATGTAACCACAATTAGCCCAATTAAGATATAAATCTATGGTAAATATATGAAAGAAAATAAAATATAAATGACTTACCTTGAAATGCATAAAGGAAGATGTATTTTAGCTCCAAAACTTGTAGATCTGAACTATATCTGAAAATGCATAAAGAGACCTTGGAATGAAATGAAAAAAGGAGAGAAAACTAGAAAACTCCTCAAAAATAGAGACTGAAGGACTAGAAAAACTTGGGAAGATGTCCTATAATCAGGTTAATGCACTCTATTGATCTAAATCTGACATCTCCATAAAGCTCCCAAAACATAGGTTCCAAATCCACAATCCTTTTTTCTCTTAAACTCCAAGTCAACTTAGAAAATTAAGGTTTTTGGGTTGGGATTTGATGATGGCTTTCCCTTGTCAAGCCCTAGGTTAAGGAATTAATAGCAATTGAGAAATATAAATGTAAATAGCTGAAAGATAAGATAAATATTAGGATTCACCTTTCTTGAAACTCTTTTTTAAGGATTTTGTATGTAAATATATTGTAGATCTTGAATAAGAAAGGTAGGGTATCTCCACTCTTTGCAATGGATCTACCATAATCCCATCATGGAGCCATGTATATAAAAGTGTATTAATGAAGAATATGATGAATGCTTCAATGTAGGTCTCCTCCCTCGATGGCCAACAGTAAACTATATCTTGAAGACGAAATGCTCACATTGATGCTAGATAAAAAAATCCTTGTTTAAATGCTTGAAAACAATGTTCATAATTGATCTCCTTGAAAGAAATATGGATTTCAGATAAAGGTCTTAAGAATATGATCTTAAGTTATGAAAATGAAGTCTCCTAGTCTCCTTATATATGATCTTTTGGGCAGGAAAAAAAATACAAACCCACTAGATAATGGTAAAAAGCTAATTAAAACCCTAAGACCTTTTTGACACTAAGCTCTAGAACTTATGAGGACTAGGTCAATCTAGTCCATTACTATGTCAACCTGGTAGAGCGAGGTTGACCTAGTCCAAACTAGGTCAACTTGAGTCAACCTAGTCAAGACTAGAGCAACCTATGTTAACCTAGTCTAGACTAGATCAACCTAATTCAACCTGGTCTAGATGAGGTTGAAAAGAGCTGACCTAGCCTAGAATAGGTTGGCTAGAGTTAACCTAGAAGAGACTAGGTCGAGCTAAGTCAACTTGATCTTGGAGGGCAAGTCTCGAGTTCTATTGAAAGAAGGGGAAGATACTCAAGAGATAAGGTGGAACAATGGAGTTAGCTAACATGTGTTAAAAATAAAGTTCATCCATTTTAAGATAATACATTTGATAAGAATATGGATATCAACTGCAATGGAAAAATTACCATGTTCTCCTATGGTGACACCTCTTCTACACCTACAATCCTTGTAATGCATCTAATAGTGTGGCCACTCCAATTTGACTGTGATGCTAAGAAACCCATTTGCAGGAGTCCATGATTTCCAAATTCCATCATGTTATACTATTATTTGACTTTGTGTGAGCAAATTTAACCTGAGATCCTATACAAAATATGACTATAAATAAACTCTAGGGATGCCAATAGCACACTTTAAATCCTCACCTCACTTATGAATTCTACTTTTATCCATCTCAGTAGTTGACTAAAAATGTGGAAATTTTTTCATATCATCATCAAATGTAGAGTAATCTATCTCATTGTCTTCACACCTAATATTTTCCAAGGAATCTATAGAATACTCTTGATATAAATTATGAGCATTATTATTATTATTCTGGTAGCATTTTGAGATAATAATAGTGTACCTATTCACGATGGTTTCATAGGTTGATGAGATATAATTTTTTAAGTAACTCATATTAAACCATCTTAATGGATACTTAATGAATTGTAATTAAGAAGCATATTAATTGGTGAATTATGTACCTTTATGATGTGATGATTATGATATGAGTCAAAAATTGAAAATGAGGATTTATGGGAAGATGTTGGTATAAAGAAAATTATAGAAATTTACCAAAGTCTTCAGAAGAATGATAGTTTAAGGTCTAAGGAAATAACTATGAACTTGGGGTGCACAGATACTACTTAAATTTTTAATACACTTCTCTAGAAACTATTCAAACCATTGAGATACCTCACATGAGTGGTAGAACTTTGGGTAGGTCACTCTGGGATGACCTTAACCTACTTTGGGTCCATTTTGAGACCATTAGGTGAGGAAAAGAACCCCAAATAGACTAACTCCCTTTTGACAAAGAAGGACTTCTTCAAGTTAGTCAAAAAATTATCATCCCTTATCTTCTCAAAGACTATTAATATGATAAAAATATTTTTCTAGAGACTTACTGAAAATTAAAATATCATCTGGATAAATAATAATAAATTTTCCTAAATCTTTCTTTAATGCCTCATTTGAAAGTAGCATGAAGATGCTTAGTGCTTTGATTAGGCCAAAGGGCATAACTAACCACTCATATAGACCCTCCTTGGTCCTAAATATAGTTTTCACTTCATCACCCTCTACAATTCATATATGGTGATAGCTACTCTTAAGGTCTATCTCTACGATATACTAAGCTCCACTCAAATAGTCCCTAGGATCAGCCATCCTTGGCAAGAGAAATTTTTATTTGATGGTTATCATTTTTATAGTTGTAGAGTCTCTGCACTTCCTCTAGTACACATCCTTCTTCATTATATTTATTGCAAGTACTAAAAAAGGACTCAAGCTTTCCCAAATTATACCTCTTCTCAATAGTTCATGAACTTGTTTGATCAACACTTCAGTCTTGAAAGGAATCATCCTATGAGAATATTTTTTAAGAAAACTATTTCAAGGAAGTAAGTCTAATTTTTGACTAATTTTCCTTGTTGATGGAAAACTCTCATGGACATTATCAAATAAAATATCTTAAATCTCATTTAGCAAACATAAAACCTCTACTAGAACTTCTTTACTTCCTTCATTACCCACTCCAAGAATTAAAGAATAGAAAAGGTGTTAATGTTGTATACCATTCATAAATTATGTTCTATCAATAACATATATCGTAGAACTACCAATTTTCTTTTTTACTCCTTCATCAGGGGTTTGAGTTTGTGACAAATGTCATCATTTTTTAGAGAATAGCTGGTTTCACAGCCATCATATACAATATTTCTATTGTACTACAATGGCTTCTCAAATAATATATGAAATGCATTAACCATTGGTATGGTGTCACATAATGCCTCATTTTGGTAGCTTTGCATCTTGAACTTCACTAAGTACTATTTATTGACTAGGAGCTTATGGTCATCCTATATCAAGGCAATCTATTATGGAAGTGGGTATTGAGGGCATTAATAAGATTGATTTTCTTATTCTCTATAGTGAAAGAATGTTTCACAAAAGCCTCCTCTTCATTTTATTTTCCCTCTTCCTCTTCCTTGTTGGTCTCCATAATTTTAATCACATAAGAGATTAAAATCCTCATTCCAAAAGACCTATCACCACCCCTTACTCCTTGACCTTAACCTCTTTGGTTTATATGAAACCTCATTTTACATCTTAGCCTCAACTCTCAAGGAAAAATAGTATTCCTCTTTAATGCTAGCAATTCTAACTAGACTTTGATCCTATTGAATGGTTGGCCATAACCTATTAGGTTAATAGGACACCTTTTCCTTGTTAGATTCTACATGCCCTATCATGATGAGGAACTAGTAGAACTCATGTTTATATTCCTAGACATATTTTACTACATTCTTTAACCATTGCATTTTCTTGAAAAAATCAAGCTTGTACTCAATATGAATGAATTACTTCTTTATTTTGTCCACTATCTCATCCCACCTTCTGATTATCTCATGTCCTCTTTTATTTATCTCCAATTGAATCTCCTATCACTATATTTCTTCATGACCCTCAAATCTAGCCTTCACAAACTTTATCCTATTAGGAGACTCTAAATATCTTCATACTCAAATTATTCCTCTAATTCATTGATTGAGTCAATGAACTCCCTTGTGTTAATATTTCTTAAAAATCTAGGGACCTCAACTTTAGGTTTTTTCCCAATCTTATAAATGGCCCTAAAATGTTCTTCTTCCCCTTGGTTTAGGAAATTTCCTTGCCCTTCTTGTTAAACTTTTTATTCCTCTTTTATTATATACTCAATTTCATCTCTTATGATGACATTTATCCCTCTGGAAATCTCTTCATGATGCCCACACTTGTCTTTTGAGGGACCTCACTTCAAGGGGAACACCTCCATCTCTCCCACTATTTTACACTTATGGAGACATTGTCTAACCCTCTCACAATACAAATTGCTTCAAAGTTCTCAATCTATTAAACACCAAAAATCTATAATTTGATATTGCTTCATGCAGGCATAACTTAAGACAAAAATAAACACAATAGAAAAAGGAAATTTACATGATTTGACTTAAGAAGTCACTACATACATTACCAAAAATAGACCCAAGTGCATGCATTGTGGGCTACAATATTGTAATATTTTGGAGAAAAACCCTTATTAGAGTACTTTCTCCTAAAGCTCCTCAAAGAACTACATTTGCACTTCAAAGATGGGTCTAGAGTAGCTTGTATTAGGTCTAGGATTACAAATAAAATTTATATTTTTATATTTTTTGGCCAATTCCAAAAAAAGGTTCAAGAAGTCAAATTAGAAGTTGGTGCAAAATATAATATTCCAAAAAATGTGTTCCAACTACTGAGAGGCATAACTATTGATCTAAAACTCTGATTATTAAGTCATTTACATTTCTAGAAAATATGTGTGTTCTCTATAGCTTGGTAAAGTTCTCATAGTTTGCCTTCATTTTAGGGGCCAAAAAAGGCCATTTAGTGCCTAAAATCTAGTTGTTAAGTGTTTTTAAGAGGTCTTCAAGAAACTTAAAATTGCTATAACTTTCAAAACATTAGATCTTTTGACCTAGTTATTCTTTTGGATTAAAAAAATCAATTAAAATCTTCCCTTCAACTCATAGCCTCTATTTTTTTGTAATTATGGCTCTTGAAGAAAATCACCCACTCTATGCCTTTGCACATATCTTAAGGTGTGACATTTAATATTAACTTAGAAAGGTTACAATGGAAATGAAAGAGTTGGAATCTCTATTTTTCCTAGATGTGTATCCATAAATGAAAACAATATTTTTTTTTAAAAATATCTATTAACATATTTTTTGGTGATATACAATTTCCATTACATTGTGGAATAATCCTCCATCACTTTTGCAATCATTTTGAAGCATCTTTCATTGAACTCTCTAAATAATATTGTCTATTAGAGCCAAACACTTAGTCATTTAATAGGAAGAGTTGGGTGGTCATCACTATGACTGAGTTACTCTATATAGGTTGAGTCATCTATACAAACTTGTATATGCTAAGCTTTATAAGAGCCAAGAAAGTATGTGTTTGCTAAGTATTTTCAATGTAATATGAGTGTAATGTTGACTGAGTAGTTCATGAATGTTGAAGCCAAGTAATACAGAAGTTATTGAGTATAATAGAGACCAAGTGACATAAACATATCTAGCAAGTGCCCAATATCGGAACTAGTATTTTTTGAGCAATGCACCATTTACATTTTAGTCATGAATGATGTAATAATTAAGGTAAACCATTTGAATCCAAAATGAACATGATATTCAATACTTGTAGAGTTTGTTACAAATATTTTTACACTTTTTATGATGTAGATCAAAGATTATTACGTCATGTGATGAACAAATCAGATATAGAGCTTTATGAAATCTTTAAATAAGGAAGCACATGACCTATTTTGATATGGATGGCAGAGTATAGTATGCTAAACATAAAAAGGGTAAAAAAAACTATCAATATGATTCATGTATGAATGTGTGAACATCATAGTAGAGGGAAGAGAGTTTTTTTTATCATTTAACAAAGCAAATGATCTAGTCAAGCAGTAAAGGGTAGAAATTTTTTTATTGTAGAAACTTGAAACAACATGACAAGATCTAAAGAAATCCCTTGAAAGGAGAAAGTAATTATCTATTCAAGACAAGTAGTTTTCTTATGGAGAATGTTATGCCCTTAATATTGGTGTATATACAGTTATGAATAGTCAACTTATGGCTATCTTAATCCTTTGTCAAGTCAGGTTATCATTATTATATTATTGCTTAGCTAGGTAGGTTAGCCTAGGTGTTATTTTTAGGGTTGTGTATTCAACCTAACCATAATTAGGTATATATAGAATATTGTGAGTCTTATTTCAACATCATATTTTGAAGTGTGTTCTCATTGGAGATATTTGGAAGTTGCCCCCTTGAAGTGGCCTATTACTCTCAGTTATTATCAAGTATTTATATAAAGTTTCATATTATTTCT
Source organism: Cupressus sempervirens (assembly GCA_028749045.1). Taxonomy (NCBI): domain Eukaryota; kingdom Viridiplantae; phylum Streptophyta; class Pinopsida; order Cupressales; family Cupressaceae; genus Cupressus; species Cupressus sempervirens. The sequence goes on from CM053789.1 coordinate 351,854,804, forward strand.
TCTATTGTGAAATTTATTTCATTACAAGTGGTATCAAAGCATTATCTTGCCACCATAGAGGCAAGATTTTTTCTTAATATTGGGGCAATTTTGGGAAGAACATAACTTTTAGATTATAGCAAATTTTTCAAATATTTTTAAAGGGTTTTTGAAGAACATACTAAATAAGCTATAGTCCAAAATTTAGAGGAATTGGAGAAAATTTGAGAAAATTAATTCTAAATTACTATTTCTACACAATTTATTGAGATCTTCATATCTCTCACATCTTGTCGATTTGGACCATAACTTGTATTGGGATTTTGAATACATAGTAGAGGAGCCTAAATTTCAAACCTTGGAGATTTTTTAAAAAAGAAAATTCAAGAAAGATATTGCAAAATTATGAAAATTCTATCTCGAGGTAGAAAGTTTACTATTTTTTTGTGGATTTTGTAAGCATATATTGGCCCTAGTAAGTTAAAATTAAAAATAAATAAATAAATCAGAGAATTTACATTTCATTTGTGTGATTTATTTCAAAAATATTGGTTTCCATTATGATAGGGCATTCAGCAAGAGGCAAAAAGAATGCTACCACACCAGGGAAATCGTCTAATCAAGATTGGGATTGGGAACTTAGTAGTTTAAGGAAGAGGTTAAGAGGGATATGTGTTTCCTACAAGGAGATATATCATATATATGAAGCATGTTAAGTACCTATATGAAAGAAACAAGGAAAGAGCTCTCAAGAAATCAAGGTGAAACCTTCAAGTCGACTAATAATGACACAAATTTTATTCATCCTATGGGATCTAGGAATTTTGTACCAAATGTGGGTATGTACAAATCAAATGGAAAGGATGCTCTAACATGGATAAATCAAATGGAGAATTTTTTTGAAGTACATCAAATCTCATATGCACAAAAGGTCATGATGGCTTCCTTATATCCAGAACCAAATTAATTCATTTGGTATGATTGGCTTTGTACTCATAAGAGGAAAAATGGTCTCACTGTATCATGGTTATGTTTTATAGAAGAACTCAAAGAACAATATAGTAATAGTGTGACATAAAATTTCTTTAGCCAACTTGATAAGCATCAACAAATAGGATTAGTTAAGGATTATCTTCAGAAATTCCAAAATCTATCCTTAAAAGTTGATAAAATTACAGAGGATAACTTGAATGATTTATTCTTGGGTGGTCTCAAGAATCACATTCAACATGAGGGAGACATGTTCTTCCTTGCTCAGTAAATGAGTATTTTATATTGGTAGATAGGGTAGAGGAGAATTTCTCGATTCCTAGAAAGAAAGGGGCTAATCTAACAAGCGAAAATAGGTATTCAACATCTTCTCTTCCTCAACCTACTAGGTTGATTCCATAATAAATTGAGGAGAAAAGAGAAAAAGAGTTGTGTTTCAATTGTGATAGAAAATATAGTCAAAGAATTAAATGTAGTGAATGTAAATTATTCTATATTGAAGGTCCAAGTGAGGGAGAATAGAATGAGCTCATATCACATGATGATAGGGAGTCATGTAAGGAATCACATGATTCTCAACTAATCATTTCTTGTCATGCAATTTCAAGTTTTAGTGCACCATAAACTCTCAAGGTATTGGGTTTCTTAAAGAAGAAGAAAGTATTAGTATTGATCAACTCAGGTAGTACTAATAATTTCATCACGAAAAAGTTGGCAACTCTTCTGAATTGTTTTAATAAATCCAACTTGAGAGTTTCAGGTTTTTATTCCAAATGGGGGCAGAATTAGTTGTTCAAGGAAGTGTCACACCATCAAATTATCCATGGGAGATTATCGACTTGATACAGTAATGTATGTGATATCCATGTGTATAGCAGATTTTTTTTTGGGAGTATAGTGGCTTACTACATTAGGAACAATAGAGATGAACTTCCAAGAACTATCCATGTGATTTCAATCAAAAGGAAAGGTAGTGGAGCTAAGGGGATTGAAGGGAAAATCCCCATAGATGGTAAGCTATCATCAAATACATAAGTTTCTTAAGAAAGGTGAGGACGGATTTGTGGCTTGACTATGTTCATCAAAAGTCTCTCAATCTAATGATCTTACTCATCTAAATTTACAAGCAATAATTGATCATCACTTAGTGATTCTTGGGGACATGCCTAAGACTTCCTCCTAGGAGGGATCATGACAATGCCATACAACTAGTTCTAGGGAGCCAACCACCAAACATCAATCCTTATAGTTACCCACACATACAAAAAAGTTAGATAGAAAAAAATTGTTGAGGAAATACTAGAGGAAGGAATTATCAGGCATAGCCAAAGTGCATACTCCTCACCTATTGCAATGGTGCATAAGAAGGATAAAACTTGCCATATGTGTTTAGCTTATAAAGTGCTCAACAAGTACAATGTTAAAGATAAGTTTACTATTCCAATCATCAATGATTGTCTAGATAAATTAAATGGAGCTATCTATTTTACCAAGTTAGATCTTAGATCAGGTTATCACCAAATTCTGATTAAGGAGTAAAATATTTGCAAGACAACATTTCAAACTCATGAGATTCATTATGAATTTTGGTGATGCCATTAGGTCTTACCAATGCACCATATACATTCAAAATTTTGATGAATTTCATTTTTAGGAAGTTCTTGAGAAAGTTTGTGTTAGTGTTTTCTGATGATATATTAATTTCTAGGAATACTTGGGAAGAACATTTGCAACATGTAGATCAAGCATTAAAATTACTCAAAGATCATCAACTCTATGCTAAGCCATCCAAGTGTGCTTTTGGTATTAAGGAGGTGGAGTATTTGGGAGACATAGTTTCACATGAAGGAGTAAAGGTGGACCCTAACAAAATTAAGTCTATCATGGAATTGCCTATTCCAAAATTATTAAGAAGATGACAAATTTCTTGGGATTGATAGGATACTATAGAAGATTTGTTAAGAATTATGGTGGTATAGCACCAACCCTTGCCACTCTATTGAAGACTAATTTTTTTCAATGGAATGAATCTCTTGATGTATCATTTGAGAAATTAAAGAAGGCTATGTGTACAACTCCTATGCTTGCCACTCTAGACTTCACCAAGGAATTTAGTGTGGAATGTGATGCTTTTGAAAATGGGATAGGAGAAATTCTCATGCAAGAAGGTCAACCAATTTTTTTTAGAGTCATCAATTAAAAGGTAAATATCAACTCAAACCTATTTATGAGAAGGAAATGTTATCAATCTTTCATGCAGTCAAAAATTGGATGCCTCATGTAATGGGCCGACACTTCAAGGTTAAGACAAATCATTATAGCCTAAAATATTTTCTAGAACAAAGACTATCGTCAGAAGAGAAATAGAAATGGGTCACTAAGATATTGAGATATGAGTTTGAAATTGTATGCAAGAAAGGGAAGGAAAATATTGTGGTTGGTGCACTTTCCAGGAAGGATGAAAAATATGAAGCCTTATTGAGTGCCCTTTCAATATTAAAAGAAAACTAGGTGGTAGAAGCCAAAGAAGAGTGGAAAAATGATGTTGCAACAAGTAATCTCATCTAGTAGGTAAAAACTAACCCTAGTAGTTCAGGTAATTTTTTTCTAAAGGGGGATATTCTTTTGTATAAAGAGCACTTGTATCTCAACAAGAATTCCACTCTTAAACACAAGATTCTCATAGAACTACATGAGTCCCCAATTGGTGGTCATTCAAGATTTTTGAAGACATATCATCGAGTCAAACAAGATTTTTTTGGGAAGGGCTAAAGTTGATGTTCAAAAAATTGTGGCTAAATGTTTTTTTTATCAAAGAAATAAGGGGGAAATAATTAAGACACCAGGTGTCTTGCATCCTTTATCTATTCCTAGCCAAAATTGGGAAGAGGTATCCATGGACTCAATCATAGGGCTACCCAAATCTAAAGGTCATAATATCATCATGGTAGTAGTTGATCACCTTACTAAATATGCACATTTCCTTGCATTATCACATCCTTTTACAAAAAGTATATTCGCAAAAGTTTTCTTGGAGAATATCAAAAAGCTATATGGTACACCTAAGGTTATTGTTAGTAATCATGATCTTGTCTCTACTAGTCACTTTTCGAAAGATTTATTCTCAGGTTTGGGTACTCAATTAGCTCATAGTTCTTTAACCATCCTCAATCAGATGGGAAAACTAAGGTTGTTAATAAATGTTTGGAAGGATATCTACTTTTTTTCACTTTCAATTAACAATATTAATGGGTAGATTGGCTACCTCTTGCAGAATGATGATACAATACTTCTTTTCATAGCTCATCAAAAATGTCTCCATTTTTGGCATTTATGTAGATCATCCTCCTTCCATCACATCATCATTAAAGGTGTCACCAAGAGTTTAGGTAGTAGAGGACCACTTTCTTCATCAATAATAGGTACTTTTAGGACTCAAGGAGAATTTAGTTATGGTACAAAAACAAATGAAACAACAAGCAGACCAACATCATACTAAAAGAGATTTTGAAGTTGGGGACTGGGTCTTCTTGAGATTGCAGCCTTATAACAAATCTCAATGAAGCAATAAAAAAATGAATAATAAGTTTTCTCAAAACTATTATGGACCATACCAAATCATGCAAAAGATTGGTAGTGTTGCATACAAGCTTGAGTTGCCACCAAGAACAAAGATACATCTAGTTTTTCATTTTTTTTGTTTGAAGAAGGTAATTGGGCAAAATATTCCTACTCAAACAGTACTAAAAGAACTTGATGAAGAAGGAAGAATAATTTTGGAACCAAAATTCATTCTTCAAACATGCCCAAAGAAGCTAGGGAATAGAACCCTAACCAAGTATCTCATCCAATGGAAGAACTTAGTAGTTGAAGAGGCCACATGGGAGGATGAGGAGTTGATTCAAAAGAATCCAAACTTGGTTAGCATTGAGCACAATGTTTCTTTTAAGAGAGGGGTCATGCTACGTCCTTAATATTTGTGCATATACGGTTATGAATAGTCAACTTGTGGCTATCTTAATCCTTAATTAAGCCATTTTATCATTATTATATTATTATTTAGGTAGGTAAGCCTAGATGTTATGTAAGGTTGTGTCTATTCAACCTAAGCATAATTAGGTATATATAGGAGGTTGTGAGTCTTATTTAAACATCATATTGTGAAGTGTGTTCTCATTGGAGATATTTGGAGGTTTCCCCCTCAAAGTGGCCTATTACTCTCAGTTACTATCAAGTATTTATATAATATGTCATAGTATTTCTTCTATTGTGCAAGTTATTTTTTTGTAGAGAAGTTAAAACTAAAGGACTATTTGAGCCAATAAATTCAAACAACACAACAACTATAGATCAACTAGATAAGAATAGACTACTAAATGAAGAAGTTAGAGGACTAAAAAGGGAACATGAGATTCAATCAGTGAGCTTATGTAAAGTGACTAAGCTGAAGAAGAAGGTCAAGGAAGACAAGATTGTAGTTAAGGAACACAAAAGGGCAATGACAATTAGATTTAAAGAAAGTATATTTGATGTACAAAATCTCACAAACACTCGACATGATGAATCAACTAATGCTTGCAAATCAAGAGTTGAATAGAAAGGATTTGAAAATAGCACATTTGATGTCACAAAAGGATCTACTAAAGAATGAACTAAAAACTAAAAAATAATATGTGGAAAGATTCAACAAGTCAAATGAAGCAATGAAATACTTTGAAGAACTTATAAGGTTATCTAGTAGCATTATTGTTTTGGGATATTTATCAATCGAGTAAAGTGAGTCATCCAAGAATGGAGAACTAAGAAATGAAAAGTTAAAAGAAAAATCAACATGTTATCACTATGGAAAACTTGGTCATACTAAAAATATCTATCAAATTGAAAATGGTTTATAAAATCCTAAACCTATGTTTACATGTTATTTGTTTTACTGTAAGAAACAAGGACATAAAATACATGAGTGTAGGCCAAGAATGAAGAATTTATCTACTACACCTATATTTGAAGGCTATTATTACAATTTTCTAAAGTATGGACATAGAGCATATGAATGCAGATCACAGAAAAAGTCCTACTAGACTAATAAAGGGTAGAACCATGCACCTAACAATGCATGCTCCAAATGTCATAGGGTTGGACATACAAACAAATACTATAGAACTCAAGTAACAACAAAAAGCCATGACAACACCAAGGGAAAATGCAAAGTGGAAATTGACCAAATAAGGAAGAAGATGAATCAAAGATGGGAGAAAAAGATAGAATATGGAAGTAGTGGAACAAATGGAGTTAAGCTCACCCAATCTAATGGACAAGGTGATCACATCATCTCAAACTAAGTTAGAAAGCTATGTTTGGAACTATATATTTGATGATACATTTTACATCAGTTCCTAACATAAAATGTTTTGAATTTCATATTTATATAAATAAAGATGCATAAGAACATATTTATGAAAGGATCAATGTAAAAGAATCATGTATTCTGATAGTGCCAAACATTGATAAAAATTTCTATATTGAATGAGCATTGCAACATGGACTGAGTACTTCAGAAGCTAAAATTATGTAGAGGGTGAGCTAGATGGAAGAGACCAATCTATATAGTGAAGACCTATTTTGAAGGTACAATTTCAACCGAGACAGTTGGCTTCCACCTACTTGAGCACACCACATTAATGGAGACCTTAAATCGAGAAAAAAGAAGTATATATCAAAATTTGAAAGCATTATTTCATTTTTTTCATATAGAATTCAAGAGGAAAGAGTGAGTTAAGTTTTCATACATAATTTGAGAAAATAAGATTGATTGAGTGGAGATTGGAGTTGTGTCAAGTAATCTAGAGGAAAGAAAGTTTAGGACCCTAACTAAGAGAAAATGATAGCATCATCGGCTACAAGAATGAGCCAAGAGGTTAGTAACATTCAATTGGTGAAGAGTGGCATTTCTCTTCCACCTAATTGTTGTGTCATTCAATAAAGTATAATGGAAGGTGACTCAATGGTGTGTTATCTTTGATACCACCCAAGGTAATCATGATACATGATGTACATAGTTTATACATGTGTGATATTGGAGAAGTAGGCAATTATGAAATTTGGGAAGCATATGAAAAATTATGTAACAAAGGAGTTTTGAAGAAGTATTTCAAAATCACTGAGAGGAAAGGGTTAACTTGTGTCATAGAGTTCCCAAGGAATTTCATGATCAAATGGATCAATATTGTGTTGACAAGGATTCATCATATGATTTTTTGGCTACATAATGAATTAGTTAAAATAAGTAAGAAGATGATTCAGAAGGTTACTAGTTATCCCACAATATATAAGAAGAAGACAAGGTGAAGTCTAAGACAAGAGAAAGTTGAAGTGAACATAGTTGTCAAATAGAATGGATGAGAGTTATCCATCAGAAATGTTTCTTATTCATTGGTTGAATTTATAGTGAGGGTTATTGCTCACAAATTTTGCCTGTCTAGAAAACTAACCAATGTGTTATGTATGGCAAAAAATAAGGCATGGAAGATAGCAATGAAATATCATGAATATGATCATGCCAAGATTCAAAGACTACAATTACTAGAAAACCTGACAACTATTAGTAAGGAAAATAATTCAATGTATAAGTTTGGTTCACTTATTATATGTATTTTCTTTTACATTGATAAGTATTTTTCCTAGTATTAGAAACATTGTTTTGGAACAAGGAAAACCTGTACCAAGACCAATAAATGATTATATAACTTAGTTGGGAGAGAATTTTGAGATTGCCATGGATAAATATTTTGAAGATTTCTAATAGAGAATGAGAATGATGATGAGGATACTAGAGGAATTTATAATGAATCATTATAATGATGTATACTTCCTACTAGACATTGATAACACATATGTGTAGGTAGTTAATGAAAGGAAGGAGTGGTTAACAACATTTGATTATATGAGATTAATAGTGAGACTGTGAATGCAAAAAAAATTTAATTATTAAAAAAATTCATTGATAATAAAGATAAACATTTGGGGAAGTATTAAGAAGCTAAGGATAGAATTATTACAGGTATCAAGATAGCTTCAAAAGAAAAGAAGAAGAAGAAAGTGATTCAAGATCTAAACGCAAAGCTAAGTACCCAAGGCAAGAGCATGGAACCTCTAAAAATAGGAGAAGATGAAGAGGGTAGTGGTGATGAGGTAGAGGAAGAAGGAGCCAAGGGTAAATCCCTAGTGGTTGTCACACCACCTAGCAAGAAGTCTTAAAGAACTACAAAGAAGCTAGTAGTGACACATTCCTCTCCTCCACCACCTACTAAACCAAGGATCAAGGTAGAAACTAGTGCAAAGTATATAAAAAACAAAAAGAAGAAGTTTGGTCAAAGGACCACCCACATGCAAAATAAAATCTATTGATGAGGTATGTGCCAACATTAAGAGTGCTATAGGGTTATCATTTTTTAGGTATGTAAAATATGAAACTCTAGATGTTGAAGATAGATTAAAGGTTGAGGAGGCCATGGTAGATATGATGGCGAATAATAATCTAGCTATTACAGAAACTAAGAAGAGAATCCTGATGGATTTATCCAACATGCAAATAGGACATGACAACAGAAGAAGACATAAGGATAGGTACATTGACAAAGGTCATGCCTTACTTATCAGATGCATAGAAGGGAACATTTTTGGAGAAGTATAGGAATAGATTTATTACTAAGTATAGATTTTTTATTATATTACAAAATAAAACTGATGGTATAATTTAACATAATGGGTTTCAATAGAAGACTATTTTTGGTCTCACTACAAAAGCAAAAGAAACTGAGATAGTTACTATTCTAGATTATGAAACTGGTGATATGAGTTTATGTTTCTTGCATTCATGTTGGCACCCCTAACACTCTAGAAAGGCCCTCACGTCCAAATAAGGAGGAGCAAGAGGTTGAAGAACTTGATAAGGATACTAGAGTAAACATTTCTACCAAAGGTCAAGAAGGACCAAAAGAGTCTCAACCTCACACTGAGATGAATAAGGAGGAAAATAAAATAGAGCCAAGGAAAACTATTATCCTTAATGGAAATATAAGATGAGTAACTAAGAGGGGAGGGGTGAATTAGTTGCTACAAAAATAAATCCCAGATTGCTTAGATGTGAATACAAATCAAAACCCTGATTAAACTATATTCTATTGTAACTTGGCAAACACACATGTACTCAGTTTATACTAGCAAATATTGTAACTTGACAATAACTAAAATAATATTTGTAACTCAAAAAATGTAGAACTTAACATATTTTATATGATTAACCTTAAGATTAACTTAGTTGCATACACATAAAATAAATAACATGAACACAAGTGACACCAAGATTTAACGTGGAAACCCAGTTTGAGAAAAACCACCAATTGCAACTAGTTATTGATTTTCACTCTTCTGAAATGAGCCCTATTGGGAGCCAACCTTGTTAAAGATTACAAAACACATTATTTGGTGTGGCCCTGTTAGAGGATTTAATCACCCTATTAGGAGTGGCCTTGTTAGAGGTCTTTAGATACTTTAATCTAGAAATGCCACCTTGTTAGAGGATTTATAAATAGAAGTTAAGCCAACTTGATTAAGAAATTTAGATCACTAGTAAAATGGTTAGAAAGTAAAAATGAGACAACCTTATTTCTGATGCAATAGAATTGTTGGTTATAGATCTCATTTCTGGCTTGAATACTTGATCTTTCTTGATCGAATGTATCTTTGCAGTTCAACAAGGATATTCTTCTTATCCTTCTACTTCACTTCCTCTAAGTATCATCAAATCTTCTATTTTTTTCCACACATTGAATCCTCAAATTGACTTTATATTTATATCTTACACATTATCAAGTAGGTTTGACTACAACTTGGAATACTTAATATTCATTTATTTTCTCATTTGGCTAGAGCCAACAATTAACTCAATTGAACTCAATATACCAAAATAAGGAAATCATTCATTAGTTGATCATGCTCGGTAGACACTAACTTAGAAATGATTTTCCTATGTTAACTAAGTGAAATCAGTTAACACTACATATTTACAAGGTTCCTTTGGTAGCCAAGTGAGCTTGGTTAACACTAATTCCATTCAACATTTTTTTTATTAATTAAGTGAGCTTGGTTAACACTCAACTTCTACAAACTTTCCTTTGACGACCTAGTGAATGTGGTGGACACTGTCTTTTGAACTATGAAAAATATGGAACACTCAAAAAATATAGGAAAATATCTTCATCGCCCAAGGGAGCTCAATATACACTAATTGGCAATGATATGACATTTTGTGTAACATCAAAGACAATACACAATTAATCAATTGTTTTGAACAATCTCCCTCTTTGGAATTGATGTCAATAGAACATGTCATAACATAATGAAATTATAGAGTAAGAATAAATTAAGGAACATATCCTTAGTTTGATTCTTATTCTCATCTATGAGAACTCCCTCTATCAGTGTGAACTGCCTTTTCCTTCAGTTTCACCCTCTGTCAGCAAAATTCTATCTTCAACATCTTCTAATATCTCTAAAGTAATAAAATTTCAGTGAGATATGACAACAAACTTCTCCCTCCTTGACATCTCATGCCAAAGACAATGTTCAATGAATATCAATGTACCTTATATACTAATTCATTTGTAATGTGCCTTGTTAATACTACATCAACTATCTAATCTTTAACATGCTCTGGTTGATGGAAATCACTAGACTATATTTAATGAGATTAAGATAGGGGAATGACCCCTAACTTACCTCTTAGATACAAAAATGCATCCCTAGGTAATGGCTTAGTGAATATATCTTCAATTTTCTCTTTCATGTTAACATATTCCAATATTACCTCTTTATCTCATACCAATTCTCTCAAAAAATGATATTTTATAGAAATTTTTTTGGCTTTTGTGTACAACACAAGATTCTTGGATATATTAATTCCACTAGTTTTATCACAAAAGATAACCACTAGATCCTTAATCTCTATCTTCATACCTACCAATAGTTGTTTAAACCAAACAACATTAGAACAATTAACTGTTATGGTCATATATTCTACCTCTATTGTGGATAGATAAATACAATTATTCTTCTTGCTTATCCAAGACACTAGCCCTTTACCAAGAAAGAATGCTCCAACACTTGTTCTTTTTCTATCATCAACACTTCTTTCCCAATCAGCATCTGTGAATGTCTTCAAATCCAAATTGCTTTCTTTTATATACCATATTCCATAGTCTTCAATAATTTTTAGATATCTCATGATTCTTTAAATGATTTTCACCATGTGATTTTCTTTGGGATTTGTTGAGAATCTTGCCACCATACCGACTGCTAATGCAATATCAAGCCTTATGTGCACTACATATTGCAATTTTCCAATCATTGATCTAAATGTGGTTTGATCTACTTCTTTGGAATCATCATTTTTGAAAGCTTATCTCCAATAGACATAGGTGTTCCAATAGGTTTTGAATCTTCTATTCCAAACTTCTTTAATACTCCCCTAATATATTTGGATTGAGTAATGTAGATATCATCTTTCTTTTGTTAGATCTACAATCCAACAAATAATTTTATCTCTCCTAACAATCCTTACATAAGTCATCATTTCCTATAAAGAAAGTGTCATTCACAAAGATTTCAGCCAATACAATCTTCTTATCTGGTCCTTCCTTGATATATGAATTGTTGTTATCATTTTTCCTTTGAAAACCAATCTTTATCAAGTAGTTATGTAGTCTTTCATACAAATCTTTGGGAGATTGCTTGAGATCATACATTGCTTTGTGTAATTTACTAACCATATCTCTTTTCCTAGGATCTACAAAACCTTCAGGTTGTTCTATGTAGACTTCCTCATCAAGAATTTCATTTAAGAATGTAGATTTTACATCCATTTGATAAACTTGAAATCCTCTGTGTGCTACATATACTAGTAAAATTCTAACACCTTCTAATTTTGCAACATGAGAAAAAGTTTCACCATAATCAATACCTTCTTCTTGAGAATAACCTAGACAAACTAACCTTGGTTTGTTTCTTGAAACCTTTTTGTCTTTATTCAACTTATTTTTGAATATCAACTTTATGCCAATTACATTTTTATCCTTGGGTCTAGGGGCAAGATTCAAGTCTTATTCTTCTCTATATGTTCTATTTCTTCATTTATAGCTTCGATCCAACTTTCATTATCCAAAGCATCTTTAACATTTCTAGGTTCATATTTAGCAAGCAAACATGTACCTTTAAAAAAATTTCTTGTTATCATTCCACCTACCTTGTCTCCACACTAGTAAATTTGGACTCAATTTTTTGATGAATTTTGGTCAAAATTTTGACGAATTCATTCATCTAAAAGTTTTTGTTTTTGCTAACTCTGATTTTCTATTTTTGGTCAAAATTTTGACCAAATATTGGTCGAAAAATGTCAAAAAATGGCTAAAATGTTGACCAATTCTTGGTGAAAAACATTCAAGAATTGGTCAAAATTTCCACCAATGTTTAGTCGAAAACTTTCAAGAATTGGTCAAAATTTCCACCAATGTCTGGTCGAAAACTTTCAAGAATTGGTGGAAATCTTGACCAAACTATGAGGTTTTAAAAAAAAATAGAGCAGGTGAATCCTACAATGAATACCTGCTCATGGACTCTCTCTTAGATCATCTTCTTGGACTAGCACAATTTTGGAAGAGGCTTAGTAATAGTTGTCATTATATAGCGCATCTGTTTAGTAATTTTGAAGTTGATCTCTGGGAGGATGCCCATGGCTAAGGGGGTCAACCTGCACAATCTTAGGAGAAAGGAAAAAGTATACCCACTAGAACCTTTCTCAAGGTGTTTGGACAACCATAACAGAATGATTGAGCCCAACATTTTACAAGGGTGGTAGAAGCCAACACAAAAATATATTCCTCAATATAGCTAGCTTATGACCATGCTCAAACAGGAATTGATAGAATATTAGTGAGCCATTCACATTCATCTTGAGATAAAAAGGTTAAGAAAAATGACAAGACAAGTGGTTTTACTACAAGACATGGAAATACTAAAAGTATATGCCAAAATTGAAATATGTTTATTTTTCTCATAGTAAAATATAGATGACTCAAGTTTTTGGAATTTAAACAAAAATAAAATACATAAACAAGTGTGATCAAGGGAATGCATATAACACAGTTAAAAATTTTAACACATTGCCCGGCTATAAAATTTGTTTCAATTTTATGAGCCATGGTTAATATTTAAAAGTTGCCTAGTTTTAAGCCTAAAATTGGCCATTCTATCTTTGAATTTTGTGAGTCTCTAATCTTCCATCTCTCCTACTCGTTAGCAGCTCCGCACAGCACTTGAAATTGTTGAAATCTGACTTCTGAACCTCAAGTTATTTAAGGTTAATGATCGCCACCCAAAGCACATTTTTCCTAACCTCTCAAAAGGTTAATGATAACATCCAAAAACACGTTTTTCCTAACCATTAACCTCTCAACAGGTTAATGATAACGTCCAAAAACATGTTTTTCTTAACCTCTATGAGGCAGTTTTTAACCTGTGTCACATGTAAGTTTTAAAACAAGGTGGCAGTTGTGATTCGATGGCATTATCAAAGAGGAGGAATATCTTATTTGCCACCTTTCTATGATGATAATGGACTCACAATAAAGAAAGCTCTTAGCGTACAAGTCATATGAGCCTTCAATCCATGGAAGTGCTAAAGCAAGTGGTTTAGCTATATCAGAGTCGTACTCAAAATATCAAATTGTTTAGCTGTTGCGTGGAGACACCAGTTCCCTTGCTAGTCATGAATACATTTCAAATGGAACTCTATTTGATCATGCTTGAGAGGAAATGGGAAAAGGCAGTTTGTATCATTATTGGGGAAAAGCCTTATCAGAACCTACATGTTACGAAGGCCTCAAGAAGTTATATCAAAATTTCATTGCAGCACAAACCAAAGTAACTACCCATGCCATATATTGCATGAGATAATAGCAGGTGATGGATTTACAATCAGCTGCAAATAATGGAAGTGTTCTCCAAGAGTAATGAATTTGGTTGTCCAACAAAGAATCATCATGTGCTATTGTTAAATGGTCATTCAATAGAGAGTTTCTATCTACCTGCGGGAACAATGGATTTAGTCTGAACTTTACTTGATGAAGGACATCAAACGTGGTTGTTACAAAATCGTTTACACCCTCAACATTCCTCCTATGAATTCACAATAGAGGACATTGCTAGGTTTGATATCCCAGAAGCTATGGCAGTGAATTGTATGCTCACATTATGAGAAGTAGGAGTGATCTGGAGGCATGTAAACTATTTGATGAAATGTCTCTGTGGGCAATTTTCTTATTAGCATGTATGCCAGGTGTGGAAACATGAATTTCTTGTAGAAGATAGATCAAACCAGCAAGCAGAGGAAGATTATCAAATTGAAAAACCAACTAACGATGGATCAAATTTACAAAGAAAATGAATGAGAGTCTTGTTCAATGTTCTAGTGTGTGGGAGAGGAATCCTTTGGCAGATACATTCAAGAATTTAGAAGCAACAAACTACGACACCAATAACATCTGTAAGGACAAGGAAGAATGCAGAAATGGTTTCCTTAGAAGGACTATGATGAGTCGTCTCCGATCTATGGGATACAATGTTGTTGTGTGCAAATCAAAATGGGACATGGCATGCGAGTATCCTATCAGAGAGTATGAATACATTAATTTTATCCTAGAAAGAGTGGGACCAATGGGGAATTCGGAGATTCTAATTGTTGATATTGATTTCTGACCACAATTTGAGATTGCTAGATCCGCAAGCCATTATGGTGCTATTTTACATATCCTAACAACCCTTTTTTGTGGCCAAGGCAGATCGACTGCAGCAAATTATTTTCATTGTGTGTGATGCAACCAAACAATCCTTAAAGAAGAAGAGATTGCACATTTCGCCTTGGAGAAAAGCAGAGTATATACAAGATCATAGACATGGCTCGATAATTGTTTGGTAAAATAAGTAGATCTACAAAATCATAGTCAAAGCATGTTGTCACTGTGTGCATAAATTCAATGAGGAGATAATAATCACTTCTAATCTGAATAAGGAAGCTATTTTGATGCCACGTGATGAAGAAAATATCATGTAACACCACCTTAGACTTCTCTGCCATTCTCACCAAGAATCCATGGGTGCAAATGGATAAGGTGTATGCATGGTAATACAAAGGAGCACCAATTACGTTGCTAAATGCCTCAGAGTGATATTGTCTTGAGGAAACATTTGGAATGATTCGAGAGCCAAATCGTAAGTGAAACATATTACAGAGAATAAGGTTTGTGATGATTTATAGAAGAAATACACCAAATGCTTAACACAACATGCATCATTCAAACATACAGAGAAAAATTTGGGAATTCATAATGGCATGCAACGGGCAGCATATACAAAGGATAGGATGTTGCACTATGATTTTTCCAATGAGCTTTGGATTTCCCTCAAGGATGAGCCAATTGGGATCATTCTCGATGCATTGGATATCCTCGCCACCTATATTGCTATACAAGGAGTGATCTCTGTATATGCTAAAAAAACACAGGCTTCCTTTCTTTCCTCACATTTTTTTGTATCTCCTAATGCATTTGAAAGTGGCTTCACTTTACTTTTAGAGGGATCGACTGACTACTTTGATTGGGATAAAAAAGATTCTCTAGTTTCTTCATCAAGACAAATTATCTAACTTTGAACCCAGAAGATATAAATTCCAAGTCATACGTTGTAAATTATGACTTTGATTATTTTGGGTTAATATTGTGGAGGTTAACTAACCTCACCCAAATCACATATTTGGGAAGTAGTTATTAACCACGAAGAGGTGGTTATTAACCTCTGTGTCTATATAAGGGTTCTTTTGGGCTTTGTAAAGGGACTTTTTGGGTTTTAAAAATAAGGGAACACTATGCTGAAATTTTGATTGAAGGGATAAATTTTGGAAAGTATGTACACTTTTTATCTCCGAAATTGAAAAATCTCTATTGCTTTCTTGGTGCAAGGAAATGAAATGAGATGTGCTTTGGGTTTCTTATTTTAAAATCAAAATTGTTATATGTAGTAGTAGACATTCTCATGGTGCTATGCGAGTGTTTGCGAATGATAATGAGTGTACTTGGTAACATTGGTT
Source organism: Cupressus sempervirens (assembly GCA_028749045.1). Classification (NCBI taxonomy): domain Eukaryota; kingdom Viridiplantae; phylum Streptophyta; class Pinopsida; order Cupressales; family Cupressaceae; genus Cupressus; species Cupressus sempervirens. The sequence goes on from CM053789.1 coordinate 351,870,969, forward strand.
GCCTTCAAGCATAGTTCTTGATCACCATTGTTATCAATCTTGTTTACCGAAGAAGGTTGTGAGGGCGTGTGGTGCATTCGTCCTGAATGACTTTCCCCTAATCTTTAAAGTTTTAGATTCTTTATTTGAAGATCCTTTTCAAAAATTATATCATATGAGGGAGCTGCCCCTCTAAACGCAGAGGAAGGCTGTATACCAAGGGCCTATCCAACTATTGTGAACGGTTTGCCACACACTCCATTGGGCAATTCTATTGTGACAAATCTGTTTACCAACAGATTTTTGGCGACTCTACTGGGGAGACTGAACAAGAAAGATTGACAGTTGCCTATAATGAAGCACAATGGTTATCCTGCATGAGAACATTTTTCCTATTCTCCAACCGAACCTCGGCTTTCAAGAAACCCATGAAGATATCATCTCAGATTTGAACACTCTAGCCTGGAGGTGTAGATGAAGTAATCAACAATACCATCTGGTGAATCAAGTTCTTGAAGAAGAAGAAGAGTTTGGGGAAATCTTGTGAAGAGCTCCTATTGGTCACAACGTTGTAATCGTTGAAAGAATAGTAGTTATCCCAAGAAGAAATAAGCAAAATCTTGGTCACATCCAAAACCAAGTGAACGATAATTAATAACATGGTTGATAAAAGTTACCTTCCCTCGAATGAAGGTTGGCAACTCTATTTTAAAGATTGATTATCGGCAACTCTGTTTGAAGGTGGTAATTTAGAATCATGGTTTGGTACAAGGGAAATGTTGAAAGTGATAGTGATAGCGATAGTGATGATGAATACATTTCATGTCCTAAGAAACAAATTCTCGATGAGCCCCTACAATTTGAATTCTTGAAGAATTTCTATGGCGGTAGGAGGTTAGATCCTAAAATGGTTCATCCCCACTTACTTCAAAGTTTTCAAAAGATTGAAGAAGAGGATGGAAAGAATTATGGTTTTCTTTTTCATGATCAAAAATTCTTTTTGGAAAAAGATTCAGCGTGTAAAGATAAAGAAGGCTTTGCTGAAAAATGTGCTTCATCTAAATCAACAATGAAGAATAGTAAAATTGTCTCTCATGCACCTATATTTTAGCAAAATCATATTGATCCTAAGCAGCGAAGCTTCTTGAAAAGTTTCTATGGTGGACGAAAATTAGACCCATGAGGGATTCATCCATCTTTGCTCCAGACTCTGCAACTGATAGATGAAGAAGATGGTAAAGATAATCAATTTTTCTCTCACAAACCGAAATCATTTTCAGAAGGAAGTTCCACATGTGAGCATGGGGAAGAACTTGATAATAAAAGTGATTCTTGTCAATCAAACATGGATAGTGGTGGTCAAAAAGGTGTCCCCATGCTTGCACCTATTACTCATCAAAGTCATACTCTCATTGATCCCAATCAGGTTGAATTTTTAAGAAGCTTCTATGGAAATGCATGCTTGGATCCTAACAAAGTACATCCTTCTTTACTTCAAATGCTTCGAGAACTTGAGAAAGAAGACCCATGCAAGAATTATTTTCTTGATAAGAAAACATCACCTAATCCAAATGTTGGAAAGGATTCATCTAAATCTTCTTACATGAAAGAAGACAAAGGTTCTATGTCTAATCTAGGAGATGATCGATAAATGGTGCCTATAGAAGAAAAAGGGTCTATTAATGTATCAAGGCATGAATGTGAAGATTTCCATATGTAGGAGAAGTTATTCAATCATCTCAATCCTAATGAGAAGAAAGAGAAATATCAAAACCTCGAGAAAATACACAACAAATGATTGAAGATGAGGAAAATGTGGATCAAAGTGAATCTCATATTGCTTTTATTCCAACATGGTGCCTGGATGCTTTAGATGATGACTTCCTATGTGGAGAAAATCTTCCAAATCATCCTTCAATGACCATTCGTGATGATGAATCTATTGATGATATCAATACTTTAGATGCCATGGAACAATCAAAAACCACTACCATTGATGGAGATAAAAGCAACCATGAACTTATACAAATATCTGCTTTCCCTGAGGAAATGGAGACCTTTACATTTGATGGTATTGATGAAATTGTGATTAAATGATTGGTTGATGAAAAAGTTAAAAATCAGCTTCTAGGAGAAGAAGATGAACCATGTAATCTTAATTCTTTATCATGCATGCCAACTTTCACACTTCATGAAAGATGTCTTGGAGAAGAAATGATGATTCAAGATGGGATAGATATCACTGAACATATTGAAGATGAAAGCTATATGGACATGAAGACAGGTTCCTCTAATACAATGGGAGTGGAATTAAATTCCTATTGATTATTTGAAGGAAAAAGAAATCCTCTTTTTGAGCCTTCTCATCAAATAGGAGATTCTATGTCTAAGAGATTTTATGAAGAAATTAATGATGATCAAGTGAGTAATGAGTTAGCAGGTGATCTCATGGAAGAATCTGATGAAGGCAACTGTCATGATATTTTTATCCCAAGTTTGTGCTCAAAAGCTTTGGACATAGTAATTTTTTGTGTGGAGAAAGTGTTTACTTTAATCCTTTGTTTCTAGACGAAGGCATTTTTATTGATACTCCTCAAATAGGTGTTCAAGGACAAGATCCAATGGCTACAACTCCATAGATTGCTTTGCATCATAGATCGTATGAAGGAAATCCAATATGAGGTTTGATATCTTCGAGTCTTAATCACCAGAAGGATCTTCAAAAGGAGGATTTTGATATTAATGGAAGGGAAATTGAAGTGATGACCAACCATGTTGACCATGATATCAGTATAACTTCAGAGTATCTAAGACTTCAAGATGATCTTTTGGAAGATAAGGAAGAAGAAATGGATCATGAGAAGATTCAATATAACATAGATGTGCATCTAAGTTGGAATAATTTTATTGAAGGTTCAACCAAGATCATGGTAATGGAAAAAGAAGAGGGTTCACCAAGCATAGGAAAAGATTAGAAATGCATTCAGAAACTTGAGAGTCATATAATTCAACTCGTTCACAATGAAGTTATCTATGACATGCAATAGGAAGCAGGATTAATTTTAAAGTCTGAGATTTTTGATGAAGCTTGGTTATTTGGATATGTCCTGGCATCCAGAGATGTGGGGTGTGCTATGAACTTTAGAGTTAGTGTTCAAGTAGCACACTTATATTCAAACTCATGGAAGCTTACGAATTGTCACATGTTGGTCCACCATGGTATTTATTTTCCTCACCCTGTGAATGGATTTGCATGATTATACCTTGAGTCACTGGAGGTAGGGAAACCTGCCTTGTACGTAGTCTAGTTAGGAGTTTGTGGTGCTTCAGTTTTTCTTTTCGTGGTCCCATTTTTGGTGTTTGTTCCCACTTTTGTAAATTGGTTCCTCAAATGACTCTATTTTATAGCCCAATGGATAAGGCATTACTTTATTCATTTTGGACTCGAGCTTCGTCCTTGTCAGTCCTTGTCCCTAGTTAGAGCCAGCTGTTGCCCAGCTATAAAATTTGTTTCAATTTTATGAGCCATGGTTAATATTTAAAAATTTCCTGGTTTTAAGCCTTAAATTGGCCATTATATCTTTGAATTTGTGAGTCTCTAAGCCTCCATGTCTCCTACTCGTTAGCAGCTCTGCATAGCACTTGAGATTGTTGAAATCCGACTTCTAAACCTCAAGTTATTAAAGGTTAATGATCGCCACTCAAAATGCATTTTTCCTAACCTCTCAAAAGGTTAATGATAACATCCAAAAACACATTTTTCCTAACCATTAACCTCTCAACAGGTTAATGATAACATCCAAAAATATGTTTTTCTTAACCTCTATGAGGCAGTTTTTAACCAGTGTCACATGTAAGTTTTAAAACAAGGTGGCAGTTGTGATTCGATGGCATTATAAAAGAGGAGGAATATCTTATTTGCCACCTTTCTATGATGATAATGCACTCACAATAAAGACAGCTCTCAGCGTACAAGTCATATGAGCCTTCAATCCATGGAGGTGCTAAAGCAAGTAGTTTAGCTATATTAGAGTCGTGCTCAAAATATCAAATTGTTTGGTTGTTGCGTGGAGACACCAGTTCCCTTGTTAGTCATGAATACATTTCAAATAGAACTATATTTGATCATGCTTGAGAGGAAATGGAAAAAGGCAGTTTGTATCATTATTGGGGAAAAGCCTTATCAGAACCTACATTTTACGAAGGCCTCAAGAAGTTATATCAAAAGTTCATTGCAGCACAAAGCAAAGTAACTACCCATGCCATATATTGCATGAGATAACAGCAGGTGATGGATTTCCATTCAGCTACAAATAATGGAATTGTTCTCCAAGAGTAATAAATTTGATTGTCCAACAAAGAATCATCATGTGCTATTGTTAAATGATCATTCAACAAAGAGTTTCTATCTACCTACCGGAACAATGGATTTTGTCTAAACTTTACTTGATGAAGGACATGAAAAATGGTTGTTACAAAATCGTTTACACCCTCAACATTCCTCCAATGAATTCACAATAGAGGACATTGCTAGGTTTGATATCCCAGTAGCTATGGTAGGGAATTGGATGCTCACATTATGAGAAGTAGTTGTGATCTGGATGCATGTAAACTATTTGATGAAATGTCTCCATGGGCAATTTTCTTATTAGCATGTATGCCAGGTGTGGAAATATGAATTTCTTGTAGAAGATAGATCAAACCAGCAAGCGGAGGAAGATTATCAAATTGACAAAGCAACTAACGATGGATCAAATTGACAAAGAAAATGAATGAGAGTCTTGTTCAATGTTCTAGTGTGTGGGAGAGGAATCTTTGGGCAGATACATTCAAGAATTTAGAAGCAGCAAACCAAGACACCAATAACATCTACAAGGACAAGGAAGAATGTGGAAATGGTTGCCTTAGAAGGACTATGATGAGCCGTCTCAGATCTATGGGATACAATGCTGTTGTGTGCAAATCAAAATGGGACATGGCCTGCGGGTATCCTGTCGGAGAGTATGAATACATTAATGTTATCCTGGAAAGAGTGGGACCGATGGGGAAGTTGGAGATGCTAATTGTTGATATTGATTCCTGACCACAATTTGAGATTGCTAGATCCGCAAGCCATTATGGTATTATTTTACATATCCTAACAGCCCTTTTTTGTGGGCAAGGTAGATCGACTACAACAAATTATTTGCATTGTGTGTAATGCTACCAAACAATCCTTAAAGAAGAAGAGATTGCACATTCCTCCTTGGAGAAAAGCAGAGTATATGCAAGATCATAGACATGGCTCGATAATTGTTTGGTAAAATAATTAGATCTACACAATCATAGTCAAAGCATGTTGTCACTGTGTGCATAAATTCAATGAGGAGATAATGATCACTTCTAATCTGCATAAGGAAGCTATTTTGATACCACGTGATGAAGCAAATATCATGTAACACCACCTTAGACTTCTCTACCATTCTCACCAAGAATCCATGGGTGCAAATGGATAAGGTGTATGCATGGTAATACAAAGGAGCGCCAATTACGTTGCTAAATGCCTCAGAGCGATATTGTCTTGAGGAAACATTTGGAATGATTGGAGAGCCAAATCGTAAGTGAAACATATCATGGAGAATAAGGTTTGTGATGATTTATAGAAGAAATACACCAAATGCTTCACACAACATGCATCATTCAAACATATAGAGAAAAAATTGGGAATTCATAATGGCATGCATCGGGCAGCAAATACAAAGGATAGGATGTTGCACTATGATTTTTCCAATGAGCTTTAGATTTCCCTCAAGGAACACCCAATTGGGATCATTCTTGGTGCATTGGATATCCTCACCACCTATATTGCTATACAAGGAGTGATCTCTATATATGCTGGAAAAACACAGGCTTCCTTGCTTTCCTCACATTTTTTTGTATCTCCTAATGCATTTGAAAATGGCTTCACTTTACTTTCAGAGGGATCGACTGACTACTTTGATTGGGATCAAAAAGATTCTCTAGTTTCTTCATCAAGACGAATTATCTAACTTTGAACCCAGAAGATATAAATTCCAAGTCATACGTTGTAAATTATGACTTTGATTATTTTGGGTTAATATTGTGGAGGTTAACTAACCTCGCCCAAATCACATATTTGGGAAGTAGTTATTAACCACGAAGAGGTGGTTATTAACCTCTATGTCTGTATAAGGGTCATTTTGGGCTTTGCAAAGGGACTTTTTGGGTTTTTTAAATAAGGGAACACTATGCTGAAATTTTGATTGAAGGGATAAATTTTGGAAAGTATGTACACTTTTTATCTCCGAAATTGAAAAATCTCTATTGCTTTCTTGGTGCAAGGAAATGAAATGAGATGTGCTTTGGGTTTCTTATTTTAAAATAAAAATTGTTATATGCAGTAGTAGACATTCTCATGGTGTTATGCGAGTGTTTATGAATGATAATGTGTGTACTTGGTAATATTGGTTGCCTTCAAGCATAGTTCTTGATCACCGTTGTTATCAATCTTGTTTACCGAAGAAGGTTGTGAGGGTGTGTGGTGCATTTATCCTGAATGACTTTCTCCTGATCTTTAAAGTTTTAGATTCTTTATTTGAAAATCCTTTTCAAAAATTATATCATATGAGGGAGCTGCCCCTCTAAATGCAGAGGAAGGCTGCATACCAAGGGCCTATCCAACTGTTGTGAACGGTTTGCCATACACCCATTCAGAAATTCTATTGTGACAAATCTGTTTACCAACAACACTACAAACTAACCAAGGTGCAGTGTTCAATTTGAAGACTTGAGTAATGAAAAGAGGGAAAATGGCATACCTCCTTCAAGTTAACCCATTCAAAAGTCTCCCTACTCATATTAATATCATAAATGAGTCCATGCAGTCCCTAACCATACACAAACCATTTTTTAATCAACAAGGGAAAAATCACATATATTAATATATATAGTTTTTTAGTTGTTAACATTGTCCACATCTCTTGTTTGGAGACTTCAAGCATTGGGATGATGCTCACATTTTTCCATATGGTAAATGTAATATCACTCTTTCTTTAATGTACTATGTATTCTAATAACAAAATCAACTTCTAACTGGAAAAAAAATAGGACTTGAAAGAAGACAAGAATGATTATGCATGTGTGAGCATGTGGGCATATTACTACACTACAAAAAGAGCATGTAATGCTAGATGGACAGAGAATAAACCAAGCATCACAAATAACCAAAAGAATTAATAAAGTTTACTCTACAAGAAATATTTGTATTTGGTGAAGGATCAAAAAGCCTAGGAAAGGCTAGTAGACCAGCAACAGAACAAGGGGAGTTTGAGAGAAATCATAAGGAAGAGTTGCAAATTTCTACCTTTATGACTAGTTGGGCATATCAAGTTGCTTTTGAAGTAAATAACAACTACAACTAATAAAGTTTACTCTACAAGAACCCATTTGTACAAAAAATATCTTTATTTGGTGAAGGGTCAATAGGTTTGGAAAAGAGCAACATATAGGCAACAAGACAAAGAGAGGGTGAGATAAATAATGAGGAAGAATTGCAAATTTCTACCTATACAACTAGTTGGGCATATTAGTCACTTTAGAAGTAACTTGTTAAAAAATATTACAATAATCATATCCATGTATCTACTTAACTACTATTGTAATCTTATGACAATTCCTATTCATTTTAAAGTAAATTTCGAAGAAAGCCTTAGTTGTATAGTTGGGGTTATGCCTATTGCTATAAGTGTTTCAATTTCAGATCCTTAGCAATCATGAATAATATTCAAAATTTTCATCTATACTAGAAAGGGAAACATAAGTAGTAGATCTAGGTTTTTCAGACAACACATAATGAAAGAATGTATGCTAAAAGATACCAAATTTGTCGCATTGTAATCTTTAAAACCAGAACCTTGCAAGAAAAAACACCAAGTGGACAACAAAATATTATGGCAGTGACCCTACAGTATATTAAGTGGGACCTCTTAAAGTATAAGGTTTTTTCAGTGGCTTTATGTTATAACAAAAAAAAAATGTTTACTGAGTAGCAATATTTCGCATAGATATCATAATTTCCATAAAACAATAATCAAATTATTAAAATTGAACTTAAATAATTTCAATACCTTAATTGGATCATAATTCATAATAACAACCTCATAAAAGCTATTGGCTTTTGGCTACCTTGTCCTCACTTTCTTGCCCACCAAGGGGTCAAGAGTTGTAGCTTCACTCAAACCTAGAGGCTCTGATGGTCCTCAATTCCCAAACTATCCTCTCCCTACTACTGGAAGAGTAGGAGGTAACGGCTAAGCCTTGATTGGGATAGACAACACAGGAATTTTTTGAATCTGTAGTAAACAAAAATTCTCTTTTATTATAGAACTTATAAATACTTGGAATAATTTAGAAGACAAATATTTAAAGCAATAGAAAAAATAATAAATGAGAAAATTTAGAAATTAGTTGCTCATTAAATTGGTTTTCTTGTTCTTAGTTCCAAGAGAAGCTCCTCTTTTTATTGATGATGAAGGTTGTGTTGTTGCAGTAGTCGGCAAAGGATTCATCATTGAATGTGGTGGCATTGGTAGAGATGGAAACATATGAGTTATTTAATATTTCTTTCTTGATGTTGAAACAATTGGACTAGGGGATGGATCATGGGTTGGTGGACCAATGCTTATTAAACCACCTTGGTTAAGAGTTCCCTATCTCCATGCTTTGATCAAACATTTAAATAACCAATAATAAACCTTTGGTCCTGTACAACTTTTGGAGTTTCTCTAATGTTAAATAAGCAAAACTTTAAATTGAAAAGATCTAACAAGGACTCTCACAAATAACAATGTGCATAATAGTTAATAATGTTTCATCATAAGAATTTGTCGATCTCTTTAATCAAATGAATGAAACTACCTACAACATCAAGATGAGCACAAATTTAATTTTTCCCATTAAAAAACTATTTCCTATAATTGTATGTATTACACCGAGCATGAATTGAACCTTATTCATCTCAATAAATCATCTACATTGACTCTCCCCAAGATTTCACTATGCCCCTTATTAGAAACTCTAAGTTCTTTTCCCAACTCAGACATCAAACCCTCTTTTGCCTAAAATAGATTATTTTTAAAGAACCCATAAGTTTCAAGATAAAAATATAAAATTTAAGACATGTAAGTTAACTTCATCAAATATTCAAGCACAAAAAACAAAAAAGTTCTTTAAAAATGAAATAAATAGCAAGAAAAGAAAAGAAAATTATTGTCAAATAATGAAATGTGTGATAGAAGACACTGACGAGTATGTAGTACAGAATAGGTAAATACCCATGTAATTGCATCTGATTGTGCCTTCAAAGCTCTAAGAACAGAATTGTATGCCTCTTGTTCAAGCCAGTGAATCTGAGGCTCCATATCATTCTGAATTCTAGAATATGACATTGGACTTGCAAAAGGTCTTCCATTCCTAGAAATCCAACCACCACCTCTTGCTAATCAATTTTGATGAGAAGGAGGAAGATCATCATCTATTCCTACTGTAGTTTTAGAATGAATGCATGAAAATCATTTTATAGTAGATAAAACATTTGAACATTGCAATAAGATAAAAACAGAGATAGCATTATTGAAAAATGCAACAAGAAGTAAGAATAAGACTTGCAGAAGTATCATTATAGCCTCAAAACAAGAAATATGAAGCAAACAATGAATTTAACTATAAACATAAAAAGTTTAAAAGGATGGAACCATTTTAAATTTCCATTCTACAAAATTTCATACTTGTTCTTCAGTACTAATTCCAACAACTTCTATTGCTCTTCATGTTGCAAGGTACTCCTAACTTTCATTAACTCCATCAAGTTGATAATAGTTGGACTGGTTCAAATAATGAAATGAACTTGGATGTTCCAACTTATTTTTTTCAATTTATTAAAATAAGAAATGAAGGAAATTTCTACAAATGTTTCTACTACCATTAACATTCTACAATTTCAAATTGAACATACCTGGATTTAGAATACAAATAGAAAATAGGCAATGAACCTATTTCAATGTTCAATTATAGTTACAATTACCAAAGCATGATGTTGCATACCTCTGGGGGTTTAGGATAGAGAAGATAGAAACAATTATAGTTTCTCTCTGGATCTAAATTTTGGCAAACATGAGACCTTTCTAGTAGGTATGTTTTAATTGTAGCTCCTGATATTCTTCCATTTTTGTCAAATTGTAGCTCAACAAATTTACCAAAATGATTGCACAAAATGTGATTATTAGGTAGAAAAAGAAGAAGAACAAATTGCACTCTTGATTTTCCAAAAAATAAGGCAAAGCCCCAAATTAACAACTCAACTTCTAGAAATGTCTTATATTCAATTTCCTTCTATTATACACGCAATGGACAATCTTAAAATGTAAAAAGGAAATAACTTGAAATTGTTATTTCTGATAGTTTTCACATTCCCAAAGGCTTCTAGAACATGATTTGACTATAAAGAAGTAAATAAAAAATAAATTAGATAATGATCACATACAACAACGAAGACATGGTATTAGAAGATTGAGATCACAAAAAAAAATGCCACAGTGATTCCATTCATAACCAAATTACCCATTATTTCTTACTTCTAGAACTTGTTGCTCCACTAATCTCCCCTTAGTTTCTCCTTGGCCTCTCATATAAGCAAGATAATGCATAAGCATTTTGGTGGATTCTGTTTTACCGGCTCCACTTTCTTCACTTACTAAGATGGATTGACTTATCCCCTCATTGATCATCACCCAGTATCCATAAAATGTTTAAATGAATGTATGAGATAGCTCCCTGACACAAAACATGGCTTCACTCAAAAAATTGGAGAGGCTTACCTATATGCAGCATCTGCCATAACAAACACATGAGGACTTAACTCTCTAAATGTTGCTCCTTTGTATTGTTCCATCATTTGACTGTCATACTAGTGAGGAAGTCTTCTAAAAGGATTGATGGCAATTAATATACTCCTAGTTTAGGTCTACCAAATACAACATAATATCATTATAGAACATTTCTCTTAGTAATATTGTTCTATTGTTTATTTAAAAGCATATGAATTGCACTTTAACTAAGACAAAAACATAGAACAGTGTCATAAATGAACAAATAGATGAAGAGCTATCTAAATATAAATAATAATATAAATTAATTAAAATAAAACCATGACAACTTACATATATTTCATTTAGTTATTATCTAGATGCCAAATTTTGTAGAGCTCCTAGTTCATGTAAATAAGCAAGTTTTATCATATCATCCACTTCGTCTGCCAATGTTTCATAATCCTTTGGATGTACATTTGACAAGTTTACAATCACTTGCACACAAGAAAAAGCTTCTTATTTGGATCTCTAAAACTAGAAGACTAGGATATGATTACCAACCACAACCCCACCAATTTCACTCTGACAGTAATAAGTAGTAAGATATTGCATTGTTCCCTAAGCATGAATTTACCATAGCTTCCCTAAAAAAGAAGCTTTTTAACCATTCACCAAAAAGAAAGCATAAACAATCCACAAAGAAATGCTAGAAATAATATTCCTAGACATAACCCATTCATTTTCCTACAAATCTATTGGCATTTGTAGGATTTTGTTAAACTAATTGTAAGCAGTCACAATAAATTAAAAAAGAAACCTAAAGAGATTGTCATTCAAAATAAAACTATTTACTTACCAACTTTCCATCAATTGTCTGAACTTTAACCTGTTGACCTTTAATCTCTAGGACTTCTCCATCAATCTAGGTCACTTTGTAATCTTGCACCCATACTTGAGAACCTACAATAATGTTTACAAGAGTCTCTTGTATTCAACCAAAAAGACTAAGATTGTTATGAGCACATCATAAAGCCCATGTGAAAATTATTTAAAACTACTCTTCAATGGCATGAGTAAGCATTGATTGCTAGCATCTATGCCATAGAATGATGTTAATCAATAGAAATGAGAATTCTCATAATGCAAGATGGCATTGCTAGTGAGACAAAACAAGGGTTGCCTAGTCTATATTTATGCATTAAAATGATGCTATTTGATAGAACTATGCATGCCCATAATTCAAGATGGAATTCCTAGCAAGACATTGAATTATTTGTAATATTTTCTATTATCTACATAACATTACATGAATTTGGTCACACAATTCTCTACATTGAGCTAATTTTGTATTAGTTAGGGTATTCCCAACTCTATCAAACACATCAAAACCTTGTAATTCTTATAGTAATACACTTGCAGCCTTTGCAAAGGTCAAATATTTTGACCATGCAAAATATACATGCATGTTAAATTTTTCCATGCACTACAGTCACGTCCTCATAGTCACCACATATTCCATTTAATACATGTTTGACTAACCATAAGCAAATTTGTATCATCGATGAAGAAAACTGATTGAACAATAAATTTCCAGTTGTTTTCTACAAGGTTAGATATAATTAAAAAATAAGTAACATTGAATTTCTATTTCCAATAGGATAAATTTGCAAGGAAGAAGTAATGACTACTTACATAATTTTAAAGCTCTAGAATTGAAGGGTGCAAGGATGACACTATGAAAAGGTATATCACTACCTAGCAACATAAATCTTAAAAGAAGTCTAACTATATAGAAGGCTTGAGATAACAAGACCAGAATTTATATCCAATGAACAACTAAAGAGAATAACTTGCATGTGAAAAAAGAAAACATATTACACACTCTAAGCCCATTTTTCCCATAACATTTCTCCCCCTAGTTGAAAAATGCAGGCATTTGCAAGTAACGTTGTGAGGATAGATGTCATTAATGCATTTAGGCCAGATTATCAAAGTTCATAACATATTATTAGTTGTTCACAAGATGTTATTAGTGGGTGTTCAAATATATTGTGAAACATTTACCTGGTATAGCAAGTCCATTCTCTAGCCAAAACAATTAAAATTCTAATAGCCATCTACCAAAACTTATATAAACTTTTACACCTTTTTTACCTTATAATGCTCACACAAGCTTGAAAATATGTAGTATTCTTAATTCAATATTGTTCTCTTGCCTTGTAATATCTACACAACCTCTGTCAATCTACAAATTTAGATCTAAGCCCAATCATAGAGTGCCAATAAAGCACTCAATTGATTTTTGTCTAAAAAATGGCCAACTAATTAACAAAAACTAACAAAGAAAGAGAAACTATTAACAAAAATTGATTTTGATTAGTTGTTTGAATAGAGATAAATCACTGTTTAAGGATGCTCCCTCGGCTATAGTTCTAGGAAGGAACTAATAATATGGATCATTTTTAACATTAAAGATAGTAAATGAAAGAGTTTTACTATTGACATAGTGCAAGGTAGGAGAATCCCTAGAGGAGATGTCCTAGCCCCCAGCAAATAACCACAGAACAAAAACACAACAACAAGAAACAATAATGCAGGATCTGATACCAAATCACAACTCTTTATTTATAAAATAACTATTACATGTAATGTGTCAGGTTGTAAGGCCTTCCCAACTATGGCCAAATACAATAGCAATTACAATAATAGTTTTGCATGATCAATCAAGATCAAATCCAAACACTAACTAGTCCAGATCCACAATTTGGTAGAAACCCTCAAGGAAGATCTCAACTTGTTCTCGCAAGCCCACCAAGAAATTTCCTTGTTTTTCAAGTGCAGCTACTAGCTTTGATCCAACTTCATCCAGGTTCCAAGTGTAAACTGCCTCACATTCGACACTTTGTCCAAACATTCACAACTCCATCACAATTCTTCTGTAAACTGCATCACATTCGACGCTCTGTTCACAGACTGAAGAAAAACTCACTCTTCAGCTACCTCTTCTTTTCCAAGCTAGATCAATAATGACTAAAGACTTCCCTACAACCCCTACTTATACCAATATAAGCCAAAAGTTGGCGCAGATCATAAATTAAATACAAATACATAAATTAAATGTCCAAAATTAATGTTTGAGTAAAATCACAATATCTCCTAGCTCTAATGGATTTAGAACTCACACTTTGAGCCATAGGTAGAAATCTAGGCCCTCTTGAATCCCTAAAATTTGGATCCTCTAACTCATTATAGAAAATTAGTTATATAGCCTAAAAAAAAATACCAAATTCCTAAGCAATGCCAAGCTCCTCCCAGACCATATCGAGCAACCAAAGACCATGCCAAGTAACCAAAGACCATGTCGAGCTCCATAGAACATACCGAGCTCCAAGACCATGCCAAGCTCCATAGAACATGTTGAGCTCCAAGACCATGCCAAGATCCATAGAGCATGTCGAGCTCCAAGACCATCCTAAGCTCCATAGAACATGTCGAGCTCCAAGACCATGCCAAGCTCCATAGAACATGTCGAGCTCCCAGAGCATGCTGAGCACGAGTCCTTTGATCGAGTACCAATACAAGAACCCTCCAAAGAAACTACTAAGCCTTCTCTCGTGAACTCCAAAGTAGTCACCAAGAAAACCCAAGATGCTCCTACATCAATAATACTACATATGAGTGGACCATCAAAAATCTAACCATAACTTAAATGAGAAAAAACATAACTATAGCTATCAATAGGCTAACCAACTAGCTATAATCTTCTACTCATGACTAGTTACATAAACAATACAAAATTATACACATCAAGAGTTATGTTGATCAAAAAAGAATAACTTCAGATACTACATCAACTTGTATCCCATGCACCAATAATGTTATTTCTGATTTTAGCTTTCTCTAATTTAAATCTTCCCAAAAGGGGATCTATGTCAGGAGTAACACTAGAGGGTGCATCGCACCTAGGAGCATCAGTAAGTTTAGGCATCTTCTTGGTTTCATCAATCTATTCTTTCGTGATGTTGTTCTCCTTGATGAACGGTTCTATGGTATTGAGCTCCTCTGGTCCAACATGTCCTTATATGTACCAATGAAGTGTGTCAATTTTATGCCTACTTAGTATATGAGCAACATTCCTTCACAAATTAGGATCATAAAATGGCTCCGCAGTATATCCAACATAGAAGACACATGTAGCATTATATAAGACTGTGAGTTTATGATTAAACTCGGTAAGGCTTCTTATACCTTAATATATATCCTCGTTCCTTTTACTCCATAATAGTCAAATAATTTCACAAAATAAAACAGACCAAAAAGAATTAAGCTTGTCATCAAAGAAATCAATGAAACTAGCAAGTATTTCAAGCCACGAGAGGACAAGACAAGTTCTCCAACTAAGGGGTGACCCAAGAAATATGGACCAAACATGAATAGGAAAAGGAAACTCAAGGAACAGGTGAGAGAGGGACTCCATGGATGAACAAACAGAGCAAACAATAGAGGCAAGACCAATAGATGACAACGCATCACCCACAACAACCCTCTTAAATGAGACTTACCACACAAGATATCATTTTTTAGGTTCATCACTATTCCAAAACCTATTAAACATAAAGGACCATCTAGAGATAGTTCAATGACACCCCAAGCCTCATTAATCCACTGTATGATCATAGAATCATCTTAGAACATCAAGTATATTTGCTTTGAATTGATGCCAAAAAAGGAATTGTCATTCACCCATTTCATCTGTTCCCAGGATTAACTATCTGACACAACATTGCCAGGGAAGTTCAAGCCACCACTGTCTTGCAAATCAAAGAATATGGTTTTTTTTGCGAAGTAAAAGGAATGTTGAAGATATCACATAGTTCATCCCATGAACCCAATCAATATGTACAAGAGGATCACCAAAAGTAGCAATGTCCAATGTATCCCAAATTATTCCAAAAAAGGACTAAGTAAGAGCCAAAGGGGTAGATGAAAAGACAACAACCCATTAGAAAAATCTCCCCAAAGAGTAGGATATAAATAGTACAATTTATCTTTTATTTTAGATTTTTTATCAGGAAATAGAGATATACATGATTAAAAATACACCCTCTTGAATAGAAAATTTACACACCATATGAACTTGATCAAGCACATGAGAGACCAATATAGGACAATCTGATAAATGAAAGAAGAAAGACCACACAAGTGCACTTGATCTATTTGAATAAGTGAAAACATGCCAAGGTTGGAAAGTAAGATCTTGGATACAAATGCTATAACATACAACCATGAATGAAAAATCATAGTCTTTTCAATACAAATCAAAACCAATATGAATCTACAAGCATTTCCTAATAAGTGGAGTAAAATTTTAATGCCTAACACTTCTTACAATGGAAACTCTTAGGTTTTTTGGGAAAAACTTATAGCATTTTAGGATCAAGATGAATGATCTCTTTCTTTTAAAATCTATAAAAATGCAAAACAACATCAATAATGGTTTTATTGGTATCCCATGACATGAGGACATGTCACTTTTCTATTATTTTTGGGTAGCATCATTATGAGTGGTATTGGTGGAGCATCATGGTTGTGTTGGTTGCATGCTAATTAGTTTGGCATCTTCTTGAAAGTTCATCCACCTTTTATACACTATGATATGACATATTCCTTGCATATTATGTTGGAAGCCATACTTGTAATTTGATGGCCAACTTTGTATGCCATTAATTTTATTTTTGACATTTGATCATTTCATATTTTATCAATTATGAAATATTATAATATAATACAGATTAGGCATTTGTATGTTACATCTTGTAAAAGATTATCATTAACATAGTCCAACTTGTAAGTTAAAAGTGTAAAAGACACCATTAACATTCATTTAAACACATTTTAAAAAAAAAAATTAATGTAACGTTAAATAAATATCTTGTTAAAGAAGATTATAAATTTTTCATTTAAGATATATTATAAATTGGTATGAAATATTATTTGATATCTTATAAGAAGATGCATCGGGTGATGTGACACTCTTTGTCTATTTTTAAAGATTATATATGCAAATCAAACCAAAATATTCAAAACTAATGAATCTTTATCTTCCATGACCTTCAAATTTGTTATTACTGAATTTACAAACGAGATTTTGCATTAACCAAAACGTCATATATTAAAATATATCTCTGAAACTTCTTTACCACATATTAGAATAACATTTCAAAATATGTATTCCAACTCAATACATAAGTAATATACAACTGATTCATTCCACTAAATACACAGCCAATATGTTTTATAATATATCTAGGATGCAAATAATCCACTTGACCCTCAATGAAAAACAAATTAAAATGTCAAAAGTATAAAAGTTCACAATAAATTTCATCCATAACTTCTCTCTAATAAGAGGTTAAAATATTATGGAAGATGCGGGAGCAGTACAAGACAGCTCTACTCTCATATATTTATTATATTTAATATTTATAAAGCTGGAGACTTTGACCATGTAAAGCCTGTTCAACAACCAAACAGAAGCGGAGGAGGGGGGGGAAATTAAAAATGGATTATTAATTGGCAAACAGCTCTCTCATAGTCAAAGCCTATAAGGATTATAAATAAGCGAACAAATTATCTAGGGCCAGATAGCAGCGAACACATTGGAGCTCGGGAGAGCCAGACTTCGTGGTTGAGATTTGGATTGACCGAGTCCAGAAACTGCACATTACAAGCATCCGGGGCTATCGCCGAAGGAATATCATCCAGTGTATCTATTAAGCCCTCCAAATTCTTCACCACACTCGACATAGCTGGCCGCCTCGTGAAATCTTCTTGTACACACCACATTCCTACTTTTATTAATTTTACTGCCTCCTCTCTTACACTTGTTTCATCTTCTTCAAATCCCTCATATACCAAATCTGTTAACCTCCCCTCCTCTGCTTTGACTTGTAACATTGAAAACAGGCTGTTGTCCGAAAGATCTCGGCGTCTTTTTCCGCTCACAACTTCTATCACCACAACCCCAAAGCTAAATACATCTGCCTTCTCCGTGAAATGCATGTTTAGTAACTCAGGCGCCATATAACCTGGTGTCCCTCTTATCAGGGTGACCACCTCATTTTGCTCTCTGTTAATCAACTTGGCCAAGCCAAAATCTGATACCTTCGCATTGTAATTTTGGTCGAGGAGGATGTTTTGTGGCTTGATGTCGAAATGTATTATCTGTTCTCGACAATCTTCATGTAGATATGTCATTCCTCTTGCAATATTCAGAACTATTCTGTACCTAGTCTTCCAATGCAGCGAATTGGTGGAGAATATCCATTTATCCAGAGACCCATTTGGTAGATGCTCGTATACAAGCATTCGGCTGACCTTTTCTGAACAGAAGCCCTTCAGTCTTACCAAATTGAGATGATCAGTTTTGCCTAGAGTTTGCACTTCACTACGGAATTCCTTTTCTCCTTGTCCTGCTCCATCAAGGCGCTTCACAGCTACCATTGAGCCGTCATTCAAAACACCTTCATAAACTGAACCGAATCCTCCGCTGCCCAACTTCTTGCTAAAGTCATTTGTAGCATTCTTCAATTCTTGGAAAGTGTAGTGCAGAGGTAATCCTGGCGACCAATCTGAGGGATCGTCCTCATTTTCATCCATTTTACGATACTTAAGTTTCCATGTACAAAAAATGAGAAAGAGGACAAGTACTCCCCCAATAGCAGAAACAATGATAACAATAACGGAACGGTGAATCTCCTTGGGAACTGACTCAACTTTAATATAAGCAGTTGAATTGTAAAACATATCACTTTGATTATTCATGATCACAGAATAGAGACTTGAATCCAGATAACATGATCCCTCAGAAGAAATTGTGTCATACCTGAAAAATGCAGCTTTACAAGAGCAATTTGCAAGGCAGAGATTTTGACAGTAATCTCGTGAGACCAACTTGCGAATGGATGGATAATTGAAACGATAACTGAAATAGGAAGCATGCTCCAGCACCAAAAAGTGATGGCCATGGGAAGGGTTGCTGTCTGAGCAGACAAGAGATCTATGGGGAAGACAGCCTGAACTCGGCCTTGTGGGGTCAACCGGATGAAAAGCATTGTCCTCACTTGGACACCTGCACTGCCCATCTGAGCACAAACCATTGTTTCCACATGCCATTGGATAATCACACACACTCAATAGGTTTTCCACAAATGTTGATAAATAATCAATCTTGGATCTTGATATCTGCTTTTGGTGTGAATAAAACTGCAGATGCCCATCTGAATCAATCTTACAGAAGAGGCTTTTTGAGGGTACGCCAATTGGCGCAAACGCCAATTCTCTGTCACTGTAGAAATAGACAGATTCATTGTCGAACATGACATATGATAAATTCACTGGTGAAGGTTGATAAGGGTACATATAATACCTGAGAGGGGGTGAAGTGTCTGTAAACACACCGAAGCTATCGGCAGACAAGGAAGAATAGAAAATACCTTGTCTTGTATTTGTAGGAGAAATGTTTGCTATGAGCTTCTGCCCAACTTTTAACTTCTGGCCCACGAGCAGCGTATCAGTGGGATGATCAAAAGACTGCCACATTATTCCATTGGATTTGTTCAAAAGAATAAGGTTCCCAGATTCCTGTATGGCCATCCGCTGAAAATCCTGATTGGGTGTATTTGTAGACCAGACGAGAGTTCCATTTGAATCCTTTAACATGAGTTTTCCCATGGAGGTGAGTGTGAGGGTTGCGTTTTCTTGCACCGTCTGCTCTCTGTTTGAACTCCACACCATTTGCATGTCAAAAAGCGCACCATTCTTCGTTTTGACAACAAAGAATGTTGCAAACAGGTATCCTGTGTTGCATGGACTACCATAGCAGAAGAATCCGCATCCAAACTGTAGATTCAAATTATTATATAAGATAACGGCGCTGAGAAGAATCGGCCGGACGATGGCATCCTCATAATCAGATGGTGGCAAGACCTCGAGAGAATGGATATTGTTGATCCATGTGATGCCTCCTCCGTTATATGCAGTTGAAGAAGTAAGAACGGTGCTCTCTGCAAAATGCGAGCACCGTATAAAGATGAGACTCAAAAGCAGCCATAGAAAAGGACGATATGAAGAAAGAGAGGGGTCAGTTATCATTGTTAAAAACAGAAACGATATGGAAGGGACAGTGCAGGAAAGCAAAACTGTGGCAAGGGCAAAGGATTACTTCAAATTTTTATTATCGATGTGGTGACGGGACTTACACCACGATCGAAAGAGAACCGCATCGAAGTCAAGACTCGATACTAGATTCCAATTGTTTAGTTTACGAAGCCAGCACATGGCTCCATGTTTCGTAATATATTTCAATGTTTCGAAGGGAACATGGGTAAAAATGGATTATCATATATTGTTAAGTAGTTTATTACATGTGAGTTGGCATGATGGTGGAGTTGGCCTATTTTCAAGGAAAGGAGATTGCGAAAGAATTCTACTTTTAAGAAAAGTCGTATATTCAAATTTTGTAAGATTAGTTTTGGTATTTCTTGCTTGCAAAATGGGTATGTGCTTAAGTATAGAGTTGAAGTACTCTCAAGTCATATGTAGATTCAAAATAGATCATCCAATATTACTTATATTATAAAAATGTTCATTTCTATCTAATAAGATAGAGATTTTAAACATCATAAGAAAGAGCAATTGTTCATTCATAGAAGTCTTCAATCTGTAAATGCATATTATAAGATATAATATATTATCTCACTATCACCTTGCATTCATAATAAATCATAGTTATCAAATTTTGTTTCATTTATATTAATTCTTTTAATCATCTTCTCTTTCAACTAATAGTGGACACTCAATTTGTCTATATGAAGAACATTTGAAAAGCATTTTAGAGAAGATAGTTGTGATAATTTCTTAACCAAATAGGCACTTGTGTATCAATATTAGATTGCATCTTTATCCACTACATCAAATTTACAATTATTATTCATATATTAGTAACCATATTTATCCAAGCTTGATATCATAAAGATTATTGAAAACTTTATCATTGAAAGGTAGGTCAACGATGCCTCAATAGTCCCTTATAAATTTAAAATGATGCAGAACTCAAATAGATTGACAATAATTTAAAAATATACATCACCAAAATCTATCTAAAATCATACAAAATTTAGTTGATACAAATATCATCATGTAGATCAATGTCAACTCAAATATATTTGAATTAATTACTAGATTGTAAAGATTTATACATTTTAGCTAATTGTATCAATACCATTTACAAATGTGAAACAAAAAAAGAATTATTATAATTCATTAGTTATAAATAGACAAATTCAACTATACTTTAAATCATTTAAATTTGAAGATTCATCGATCACAATTTATTCATAATAGTTATTATACATTATTTACTATAAGTACATTTTTCCATTTTAGACATTGAAAATTTAATATTGAAATTATGATTTTGAACTTTAAAAAAAAATGAATGAATAATTATTTTAAATTATTTATACAATGGTTAAATTTTAAGATAATTTAATTTTATGAAAAATTCAAAAGAACAAATAATGAAAATATTAACTCATTAAAATAATAATAATATTTTTTTAATTTAGAAAATTTATACGATTTAAAAAATATATATTTGTTTAAAAAAACATTAAATCAAACTTTTTCCAAATATTTAGACTTATAGAATGAACTCAAGTATAAATTGAAAATAAATAAATTCTCCTACATAATTTTCAAATGACACCTAACTAGAGTTACTTGATAATAATTTAGTTACTGTGTGTGTGTGGATATACATATCCATATATGTGTCTATGTATGTATGTATTTTAAATATTTATCAATAAATAATAAAGATAGAATTTAGAGATACTAAACATTATATAGATCATGAGCTCAACTAAGATTTAACTAATACATATCTTAATTTAACATATTTCTCGGTTCATTGTATCTATATCATACATTATTAAGAAAAACATTCAACCTCATTAAAATTTAGAAAAATGGATAAGGTGAACTTATATGTATGTATGTATGTATGTATGTATGTATATATGTATGTACACACACACACACACACACACACACACACACACACACACACACACACACACATATACATACATACATACATATATATATACATACATATGTATGTATGTATATATATGTATGTGTGTGTGTGTGTGTGTATATATATATATATACTTATGTATGTATGTATGTATGTATGTATGTACGTGTGTGTGTGTCTATACACACACACACACACACACACATACATACATACATACATACATACATACATACATACATACATACATACATACATATATATATATATATATATATATATATATATATATATATATATACATACATACATATACATATATATACACAAATTATATTCTCACATACATACATAAGTATATATATACATAAAGATACTTCTATATACAGTGAAAAACATTCATATCAATATACATATATTTAAACATATGTACATATATGCATTCATACATACATGCATTCAAATATATATACATGTTAGAATGTTTGGAATAACTGAGAAGGGGGACGAATAAGTTATCCAAGGTCTAGATTTACCAATTCAACAAATAAACACTTCAACTTCTTCAGATCTATGCATCCATTAGCTTGCCCTCTATAGTAGATTATCAATAACATCAACAAGTAGTCCACTTTCCTAATTATAACAAACTTGCATATTGTAAAACATTAAGAGTAAATCATCAAAAATAACATCCACACAAGTTTGACACTAACTTTTAATGTGGAAAACCAATTTTGGAAAAACCACCACTAACATGTAACCAATATTTCACTCTTATGAAGTGAGCTTTGTTAGGAGCCAACCCTATTAAAGGTTACAATATAGACTATTAAATGTGCCCTTGTTAAATGATTAAATCAACCTATTAGGAGTGGCCTTGTTAGAGGACTTTAGAGTATTTCATTAGAATGCCAACTTGATTAAAGGATTTACATATGACTGTTAGGTCAACCTTGATTTAATGATTTCAATACTAATACAATGGTTAGAAAGTTACGATAGGTTTTGATCTAACTAATATAACTCACTTTGTAAATATAGATCATAGTTCAGCTCACATGTTGATCCATTGACTAGCCTTCATTGTCATCTCAGTCTTTGATCTACTTGGTGAGCTTTCAAGAAATTACACTTCACCTCTTCACAACTCTTCATAGCCTCCTGCTTAAGTTCGCCAATCAATAGAATTAATAATTTCTCCAACCTCTACTAGGTTAGCCCTTGTACCTACTTAAATAGGTAATTATAATTGTTTACCACTAAATATCACCACATATCTTAGGGTTTTGATAAGATTCAACATATACAATGAATCTTTCCACCTCCTTGTTCATCGTCTTCTTTTCTAGAAAGTTCTATTTCATGTTAATTCATTGATCTCTTACCAAACCCTATCCTTGCATTAAATGTTGTCCCTTGGCCAATATTGTGTTGTGACACTCGGTTACCATTGGTTTACTTGGTTGCTACTAACATTTATGTTTGGCACATATGTTGATGCTTAGTCAACACTGGTTCTTTATTGACACTACTTCTCGACACTTACTTGCACTTAGTTGACACTACAATCACTCAACATACACTTCAACTTCCTTAATCTTTTTTCTCATTTTCTTAGTCAAGCCTATCCATTTGGTCAATCTTTGATCACTACTTCAAGACTTCAATTCAACTAACTTCTTCACTTGTAGCATGATTTAAAACACCACTTTATCTCGTCAAAGTCTAACTTACATAGTTCCATTGTAGTTTCTTCTCATAACTCAACCTTTCCTCTAGGTACTTTTATTATGTTCAACTTCTTAAATACTCTTCATCAATCACCTAGATATGACACTCAAATCAAATAGAAAATTGTCTGATCAATAAGGTTTGATATTAATGACAACATAGCAATTGTCACAATTGTAGTTTCCAACAATATCCCTCTTCAAAATTGATGGAAAAACCTATAGTTACAATGCAATCCAAAACATGTAGTACTTTGAGAAAACTCCCTCTATTTAGTATCGGGTTTTCATTAATATCCTTATTTTCATTATGATTCACATCCATACATCTCTGATATAAAAAAACATAAGGTCCCTCTATCATGTCAGATCATGAAATCAATCATTCTAACAATTCCATATTCATAATGTCCCTTACTTACATTCTCTTTATCTAGCATATTATGCATCTTTCTTTTTATTGCATAGCCAATTGTCTCACAATATCTCCCTCTTTGAGAACAATGCCAAAGACACTACCTATATCTCATGCATCTTTTCCATGTAGATAACCTTTTGTCAATATAGAATTCACCTTTTTCATCTAGTCCATGACTGATATGGCATTTTCTTCTTCTTTCTTTACTACTTTAGGAAACTCTTAAAGTAGGACTCTCTACATCAACTTGTAAGATGTTTTGATCAACCCATTTGATGTAGAGCTTCATCTCATCTTAAGTAGCATCCTTAGGTAATTCCTTAGTAAAAATATCAGCTATTTTCTCCATAGTATTTTTATACTCAAATCTTACTTCTTTGTCTTGAACTAGCTCTCTCAAGTAATGATACTTGATAACAATATGTTTTGTCTTTGTGTAAATTAAAAGATTCTTTGATATGTCTATAGCACTAGTGTTATCATGATAAAATATTTAACTAGATCAGTGATCTCTTCCTTCATACCTTTCAACAATTGCATGATCCACATAATTTTTGAACAATTCAATCCTGCTACCACATATTCAGCTTCAGCTATTGATTTATAAATGTAGTTTTTCTTCTTGATTGTCCATGAAACTAGTCTCTGTCTCAATTAGAATTAGTGAACACTTTTAGTTCAAACTTTTCATTCTTCTTGTAATGCAATTTATAGTCCTCTTTTCTTTACAAGTACCTCAATATCCTTTTCACTTCCATCATGTGATTCTCCTGAGGACTTGCAAAAAATATTGCAACAATCCCAACTACTAATGTAATATCAAATCTGATGTGAACAATATAACTTAGCTTTCAAATCATTGATCTATACAATGTCTAGTTCACATGAGTAGAATCATCATTCTTAGTTAGTGTATTTCCTCTAGCAATGGGTGTACTAACTGGTCTTGAATTTTTTATTCCAAAAGTTTTGAGTATCTCCTTGATGCATTTAGATGAAGTAATGAAGATACCTTGCTTCATTTGATATAATTGTAAACCAACAAAGAATTTGATCTCACCAAACATAGACATTTCAAATTCCTTCTTCATCTCATATGTAAATGATTTGCATAATGCTTCCTTTCCTCTAAATATGATATCATCAATAAAGATTTCAGATAACAACAACTCATTTTTACTACCAATGTTCAAATATAGATTGTTGTTATCATTATTTCTTACAAATCCAATCTTCACCAAATAATTGTGTAATCTCTCATACTATGTTATAGGGGCTTTTTTAAAACCATATAGAACCTTGTGTAGTTTACATACCATGTTCTTCTTAGTAGGATCAACAAATCCTTCTGCCTATTCAATGTAAACTTTTTCTTCCAATATTCAATTCAAAAATGCAGATTTTACATCCATTTGATACACTTTAAATACTTTATAAGAAGAATATTTAAATAGCATTCTAACTCCTTGTAATCTTGCAATAGGAGAAAATATTTTTGCATAATTAGCTCCTTCTTCTTGTGCATGTCCTTTGTGTACCAATCTAGCCTTGTTCCTTGTGACTTCACCTTTTTCATTTAGCTTGTTCCTAAATACCCACTTTTTTCCAATAACATTTTTTTCCCTTGCTATAGGTAATAGTGTTCAAGATTTTTTCTTCTCTATCTGCTGAATTTCTTCATTCATTGCTTGAATCCAATCCTCATTCTCCAAAGCATGTTTTACTGATTTAGGTTCAATCTCAAAAAGTAAACATGTATCACTTCTAAGTCCTTTCCTTATCATAACTCTAGATTCTTTATTACCAATGATTTTCTCTAGTGCATGGATTCTTCTCACATACTTTTCTACTATGGGTTCTTTACTTCCCTCTTGTTCCTTTTTATTTACTTTCCCTCTTTTCATCCTAGTCTTCTCTATTAGGATATCTTGCTACAACATGACCAAATTTTTTTTCTGAAAAATAGATTATAGGAATTTTACCTTTTTATTTTCCTTCACCTCTTGGAATTCTTCTAGTCATCAGTCCTTCAAGCTCACCAAGTTCATCATCAACAACATCACTATCACTTTTTACACATTTTCCTCTTTCTTTCTTACTAAGAACTAACTATTATTTGAAAGTGGTTTCAACAATGGTAGGGGTGAAATAATCCATATTTGACATTTCAAAAGCAATAAGTCTACCAATCAGACATTCTAAAGTTAAGTTGTTACTAGGAGTATATCTCAATTCATATATTACAAAAACCCTAATAGCATAAATAGGAAGTCAAGTTCTTGATAACTTGCTAGTCATAATGTCATCATCAACCTTTCCATTTTCTCCTCTTATGGAAGTAATGGCTTCTTTGATTCTTCTAGAATACTTGAAAATATTCTCACCTTCCATCATTCTCATTTCTTTAAACCTGCATTAGAAGCTTTAAATTTTTCCCCTTAATATACATTTTGGTCTCCTTTGTAGATGGTCTACAATGTATCCCACATTTCCTTGGTAGTCTCACAATATTTTATGTCATCAAACTCAGTGTATCTTAGGGCTGATGCAATCTCCAACATAGCTTGGTTGTGTTTTTGATTTTTTTTCAACTCTAAGTTGTCAGAGGAAGAACTGTTATCTTCACATATGTATTATCCACAAAAAGTACCACAACATCTCTAGTTTCAGCAAGATGCAGTCTTGAATCAAACTCTATCATGTAGGGAAGTTGTCTTTTTTCAACCTTGACATCTCCTTTTTGTATAGCTTCATCTTTAGCTTCAAGTGCCTTCAAAATTTTCTCTACAAGCACTGAAGCTTTGATGCCAATTGTTAGAATGTTTACAATAATTAAGATGGGGGTTAATTATTTATCCATGGTCCAAATGTACCAATTAAATAAACACTTCAACTTGTTCAAATCTATGCATCCATTAGGTTAGTCTCTATAGTAGATTATCAATAATATCAACAAGTAGTCCACTATCCTAATTATAATAGACTTGTAAAATGTAAAAAATTAATAGTAAATCAATAGAAATAACATCCACCCAAGTTTGGCACTAGGTCTTAACATGGAAATCCAATTTGGGAAAAACCACCACTAACATCTCACCAATCTTTCAGTCTTCTGAAGTGAGCTATTTTAGGATCCAACCCTATAAAAAGTTTCAAAACACATAGTTAAATATGACCTTATTAAAGGATTTAATAACCCTATTAGGAGTGACCTTTTTATAGGACATTAGAATATTCAATTAGAAGGCCACCTTGATTAAAGGATTTCAATATTGATACAATGGTTTGAAAGTAACAATGGGTTTTGATATGACTAATACTACTTTCTTTACAAATATAAATCATAGTTTGGCTCACATTTTGATCCACTGATTGGCCTCCATTGTAACATTAGTCTTTGATTGTCATTGAAACCCTTCAAGAAATCATTCTTCACCTCTTCACAACTATTCTCAGCCTCCTTCTTAAGTTCACCAACCAATAGCATCAACAACTACTCCAACCTCTAGTAGGTTAGGTATTTTAGATAAAGTTTGTGTCTTGAACATCACCATAGATCTTAGGGTTTTGATCATATTCATCACATACAATGAATCTATCCACCTTCTTACTCATCCTCTTCTTTTCTAGAAACTTCTCTTTCAAATTAATTCATTGATCGCTTACCAAACTGTATCCTTGCATTAAATATTTTAGGTCATCCATCTTTATCTTTCACATGCTTTACATATTCCAAGAAATCAACTATGTCATCTGGAAATCAAGATTTTCTCATAAACTATTAAATATTTTCCCTCATCCAACACTGTCTTCTAACACTTGATTATCACTAGATTACTTGGTCTCTACTTACATTTTGTTTGGTACATATACTAGCACTCAATCAACACTGATACACAATTGACACTACTTCTACTCGGCACATAGTGGCACTCGGTTGACACTAGGATCACTTGACATGCACTTCAAGTTCCTTAATATTTTTCTCTTTTCTTGGTCAAGGCTATGCATTTTGTCAATCTTTGATCACTTCTTCAAGACTTTAATGCACTAGTCTCCTTCACTTGTAGTATGATTTAAACAATCACTTTATCTTATCAAAGTCTATGTAATCAAATTCCCATTGTAATTTCTTGTCATAACTCAACCTTTCTTCTAGGTATTTCTTTTATGTCCAACTTGTCAAATCCTCTTCATCAATCATCTATATATAGCACTCAAATCAAATAGTAAACTATCTTACCAATAAGGTTTGACATCAATGACAACATAACAATTGTTCCAATTGTAGTTTCTAGCAATACATACATACATACATGTTGGTAAGCTACATATGAGGTACTGAAAGTAGGGTGTGGGTGGGGGGAAGGGGCTGAATCAATACCTAATAATATTGAGTTTTGAATTCTTCCTTCACACTAATAGATAGTTTGTTAAAACACTTAGAATGATACTTCCTATTTGTAATTGATAGCATTGTGTATAGGAGTATGTGTAGGATCATGGTCAACCAAACTATGCTCTTAAGTGGCAATAAAAAATCAGAAAATCAGGGTTATGCCAATTTGATGTGCAATTTTCTACTTGTTATTAACTTTATATCAAAAAGTTGAGAGAAAAGAATCTCTAGAAAATTGAATCTACTTTCTAAACTACTAGGACTTATCTCAAAAAAATAAATTTGATTTGTCAAAATTTTGAATTTTAATGTAGTATTACAAAACTTTCAGAACAAAAATAAGAAGTAGATGTATGTCTGACCACCTTAATCAAAATCAAATGATAATATTTTTTAATAATATTCTAGATATAAGTAGTAGACTCATGCCTAGATGTGACACATACTTTTGGGTATTTTTATTCTAAACAAATAATAAATAAATAATTTTTGACTGTACTATTTTTGGAATTAAAAAACTCTCGTGTCTGACCACCTTAACTAATTCCAAACTCTAAAAAATTCAATTTTTCATTTTTTTTGCTTATAGTAGAAGAAACATAGAATGTGATGCATCTTTTGGATTTTAAAAATGTTGTACCATTTGAACATTATAGTTATTTTTGAAGTAGTGTGTTAGTCAACACTTTATACATAACTGCATTCGAAAATAATTAATAATTACTTAATAAACTCATAATTTGACAAACCTTACATTTATGGAAAGAAAAGAACATTCTTAAGAAACCCTTTTCATTTCTTCAAATTTTGGTGAAAAAAAATCGTCAGCTACATGTTTGAAGTAAAAATCACATAAAAATAGGCCAAAAGAACATTTTTAGGATGTTTTTAAAGTTGACCATATAGGTTTGGTATCAAAAGATATAGTAGACCTTACAAAGATATTAATTATTTTCATTTAGTATTAGGGGGGTGGGAAAAAAGTTAATATAGATTTTGAAATGGTTTGAGATATTTCAGAGCTACAATTTTTTTAGATTGCCACTTTTTGGCACACCATGATCCTGCACATATTCATAGTTAATGCGTTCTTGTAAACAACAGTAATGTGAAGTAAAAAAAAAAACTCATAAACTTGTAAAAACTTAATACACTAATTTTGTTATCACAAAACCCCTTGGTTAGAGAGAAAAATTACAATTGGGATGACACCCACAACTCATCACTATAGTAACAAGGCTCTTGTTTAAAAGCTTATAATAGATTCATCTTCTCAATGACTATACTATGTTAACAGTTTCTAATTCCCTACTAAGAGTATCAATAGTCCCATTAAAGCTACTCCACTAAGAGATTTAATCCCACTAATATAATGTTCACCTAGTTAAAGCTTTTATAATATTCTAAGAGAAAGAACTTTTATGTCTTAATAAATATTACCTTGTGAAAGAATTTTATAATCTTGTTGATAAAATTGTTAGGTAAAAACAACAACAAATTGACCTATATTTTTCCTTTCCATTTTCTTGATACGTTTGTTTTACTCTTCATTTACTATCCTTCTTCTGATAGCTTGGTGCATTGTTCTTCAATTGATTTAATCATTTTTTTGTTACAATTTTCATGGTCTTCTTAATTTTGAACATGACTTCCTCAATATCACCCTCTTCTATGTATCTCTCTCACAAACTTCTCATCTCTTTTTACTGACTTCTTTTTAATTTCTTCATGACTTAATTAGGGCTATTAGACCCATCCATAAACCATCTTTGAATTTTACTCCTTATTATATTGATAGGTCTTATAGTCTCTAATAAGTTAAACCTTATAGGGTTTTAATAACACCTCAACCTTTGATAGAATTCTATTTTTTGATAGTGATCACTAATCATGGAGCTAATAGTGTAATCTAGCTTATCTTCTTTAATCTTTGTTGGCATCTTTTTGTTAGTAGTGACAACACCTCTAAAAAATCATTACCATAGGAGTCTAGGATTTTTTCAAGGTAACAATCTCCCCCTTTGGCCTTGATGGAAAAAAAATCTATCATTTACTCCAAAAATTTTGTTAGTGAATAAACTCAATACTCCACCTTAGATCTTGGTTAATACATAGCTTTTATATACAATATATCTCCCTTACAAATTTTCTTTCCCCTATACAAAATCTCTCCCCTTTTGACAGGAATCCCAAAGGAAAAAAAAATAAAAACTTATGGTTGTCCCTATTTAGCTGCCTCAATATACTTCATCTTACTCATTATCCCCATCAAAACATTATGGTGCAAGGAGGGACAAAATAACTAGGGCCAAGGGCACACCTAGCTATTCAAACCACCTTACTAAGTAAACACAATGGAAGCCAACAATAGAGAAGAACACCAAGGAGAGAGAGAGAGAGAGAGAGAGAGAGAGAGAGAGAGAGAGAGAGAGAGAGAGAGAGAGAGAGAGATACTTTATTAATTCATCAAGAAATCAACATACATGCCCAACTGTAAGGCATTTCGGGTTGTCGCCAAATACAAAATACATTCAAGATCCATGATCCAACTTCAAATTCACATTTCTAGACACATATGCATTCCACATTTGAAACCCTCTAAGTTTCACCTTTAACCTAAGCCTAAGAACTCTATTTATACTTGGAAAAATGGCTTACAAAAGATTCTAGAACATTACATCAAAGAAAGGCCAACCCCAAAATGTTCAACACCCATCCCTAAACAAGATCTTATCATTAAATTCATGATCCAAATTAAATACAAAAGGTGTCTCCTATAAAGAACTAAAACATATACAACTCGGCCAAAGAAGGAACTGGGAATCAACAAATAATAGGTTTAGTCAACACATGAAGGAATACTTGGTGAACACCAGACAATTCAGTAGTAACTGGAACTCGGCAGTAAGTGGAAACTAGAACTCAATAGCAACTAGAACTTGACAACAATTGGAACTTAGTAGTAGCTGGAACTCAACAATAATTGGAAACTAGAACTCGGAAGCAACTAGAACTCAACAACAAGTGGAACTCATTAGCAACTAGAACTTGGTAGCAACTAGCACTCAGAAGTAATTGGAACTCGACAATAATTAGCACAATGAACAACAAGTGTAGGATAACAAGGCAACCCAGGATACTCGTGCATCAGATTATTCCAATGATCTTACAAACTTGAAATACTATAAATGTGATCTTTTACCTATATTATCTAATCAATGATGTCTTCATCCTTTTCTATTGTAACATACTTAATAAAATATATGTGTTTTCCATATACTATTGCATGAACTTCATGTATAGTAATGATTGATAAAAATATTTTTTTGTAGAATTAGTCACCATTAGAGTGATGTTTATATTAGTTAAACCATCATTTATTATGTCTTTCAATTTGCCCAATTTTACCAATAGCATTGTTGTAACTTTAGCGAATCTGTCTTTGCTTGTCCCTTTATGCAGATTCACAATCAATTCCTTCTTGATATTTTAATCATTTTTTATTGCATCCAAAATAAAAATTAGTTGTTTTCCAATTTATTTCTCTTTTTAAATTGTTACTTCAAGTAAAAAATGAGAGAATACCCATAATTTCCTCTTAATAGTCCTCATTCTCTACTTTTCTTCCAATTTACTTTCAAAATTTGTCCTCTCTTGCAATCTCTTTGGATATAAAGTTCTATCTTTCTAGTTAATTTCAACATAAGGCCTCTTTAATCATGTAAATTTGGCTTTGTTGTTAACTTTGTCTTCCTTATCATCAGTTTCTCTTTTCGTCTTCTCTATTTTGGCTCTCACCTATGTCATATCCAACAAATTTCATGCAATCTAGACTTCCAAAGATTCTATTTTTTCTTCCAAAATTTTTATTTTGGCTTCCAACTCCTCTATTGCAATTGTATTATTTATATCTTCGACAAAACTAGACTTATCAATGAGCATCACTTCCTCTTTAGTTTCTTCCATACTCGATAGATTTATCAGTTCTTCTTCCTATTATTCATTCTTCCCTTCTAATATGTCATCTTCATGTTCTTCATTTTTTTTGTGTCTTCATTCTCTTTAGTTTCTTCCTCATATTCTGCATCCGAGTCAACATTGTACTCTCATGCTCAT
Organism: Cupressus sempervirens; assembly: GCA_028749045.1. Classification (NCBI taxonomy): domain Eukaryota; kingdom Viridiplantae; phylum Streptophyta; class Pinopsida; order Cupressales; family Cupressaceae; genus Cupressus; species Cupressus sempervirens. Next base: position 351,903,580 of record CM053789.1, read on the forward strand.
TTTCTAGTTCTTCTAGGCTTTCATCATCAGTTTAGGAAATATGTTCAATTCTACTTGATTATTCCTTTGAATCATAGATTTCTCTTATAGACAGTGATTTCTCTATTTCACTATTCTTAACATGAAAAATTAAGTTCCACAATCTCAATCTACCTTTCTTAACATCTTCAATCATTCCAACAATAATCTTAGCTTTCATGTAGTTGATAGAAAATGTTTTTTCATGCTCCTCCAATAATATTTCTATATTGATAACAACTATATATGGTTGTATCATTTTTAATTTTATTTATCTTTCTGCTCTTCCTATTTGATCTATATTGTTCCCTTTTAAAAAAAATTTTGTCAGATAACTTTGTTGGAATTATATTGTTCAATTTACTCATAATGTATTAAAGCTTAAGTATTATGTATGTTATAACCTCCTCTATAATTGATTTATCTTCTTCACTCCATTTACTATGTTTTTAGTCTAACCTGGTTCCTATACTTCCATATTGCTTCATTCTTTCAATTAACTTGATTGGTTTTTGCATAACTATCTATAGTTCATTATTCTTCCTTTTTATTTCCATTTTACTTGTTCCTACTATTTGGCCACATGTTCTTTTGGATTTTTGTGTTTTTGTTGGCCTCTTTTGTCTCATCTACTTACATTTTTTAACTAGTTTCTTCTTCTTTATCTTTTCATATTGTGATGGCATATTGGTAGACTTTTGTTTACTATTTCCTTCACCTTTTGACATCTTCTATTTTGCATTAATTTTCTTGTACATCTTCTCATATGTTCCAAACCCTTCAATCCCTTTATCTCAAGGTTCAATGAGTAATTACTCAATTATCAATTTCAATTCCTTATCTAACACTTCATATCCCAATGGTGTTACCCATGATAATATTTTTTCTACAAGGTTCACTACACATGAATTCATCCTTACTAGAAAACATATCTCCTTCTTATCTTTCTTTTACATATAAGATGGAAGTTGATTATTTTTCCTCATTATCTCTTGAATTTATTTCAAATAAAATGGCATTAAGTTGTTGTAATTTATTCCTAACATTTCAACAAATATATGATGTTTAACAGGTTCTCTAGTTATCAAATTAGCTATTCCTTTTCTAGGAAAATAATTTTGCACATTAAAATATATGAAAACAAGTAGGTGTACATACCTTAATCCTTATTTCTTAATTTTGCATAGATTTATCAATATTTGATCTCTCAACATTTGAGTTGGATCAAATTTATTGTATTCAATAGTTTCCTCATAAGATACTTGTATGGCTCCTTTGGTTATCTAGTCAACTTGTTCTTCTAAATAGAGCTTGTATGCTATAATGAGAGTAGAAAACTTGTGCGCCTTGACTTTTTATAGTACTTGCATCAAAAACATTCTAGTCTTTCTTGTACCTAACCAATCCATTGCATTGAATTTTACAATCTATTTCCTTCGAACACTTAAAACTATTCCTTTGTAGTCCTGTAATAGTATTGATAATATTTTTTGTGATTTCTACTTTCCCAATTTCTAACCATAAATACTCTCTATGCATTCTGCTGATTACAATCATGATCCATTGTTCATCAAGGTTTTTGGATATGTGAATGATGTGTGCTAGTCCAAATTCATCATTCTATAGTTTCTTTCTTTTAAACTATTCCTCACAAGCTAGCTCAATTTCTTCATTTCCAATCTCTATTTTCTTTCTCTAAAAGTATCCACCCACATATTTTGCCAATAAAATGCCATATAGAATACTTGATAGAATTCTTGTCTTGAGAGAGTCTTTGGGTTTCAATGAGAACAACATATATTTGAGCTCTTCTTCATCAAATCCCATTATCAGTCTACTCTTTCTTTCCATATTGTTGCAATTCTATTCAAAAATTTAACTTAAAATATAACTCATTTCACAACTCATGGTAAAACAATTACATGCTTTTTCTCTTTTCTACATTTACACACTTTCTCTTTTCACAAATTTGAAAACTTTAGTGATAACTATCTCTATTTATACTAAAAATTTCCAACAACTATTGTAAAGAAAATTTTAAATGCCAGTTGAGAGTAAAAAACATTTCATTAATTGATAGGAAAATATTTTATTAACTTTTACCAATTTATTAATATATACTTGTATGCACTTATCCTTGATACACTTTTCATTCTTAAGACTTTATGGGTAATAAATGCAACTATATGTCCCTAATAGTGCACTTACCTAATTACTTTGTGAATTAAGTTCCCATGTCATCCAATAAGGGTTCCTTAGTTCTCGTATTTTATTATCCTTTCTTAACACATATCTTGATGCAGGAGCATCCTAGAGAAGTCAACAATCATGTGTGCAGGGGCTTTGTTCTCAAGTTTTTGGAGTTATAATTTGTGTTATTGGGGATCTATTTGAGGCATATTGGGGAACCTTTCCTTAAGTATGCATGATGCTTGGAGTCAACATCATGGAGTTGGAGCCATTTTAGTGGTTGCTGGTAATGTGTTCCTATTTATTGGTTGAGCTTTAGAGATTGTATTTATGAGTTTCAATCCAAGGTAGTTGATGTGTGTTCTCTTGGGTCAGGATAGCTAGTTGGAACATGGTCCTATGTCTAAATGCACATATTCTTATGTGGTTTAATGTGTTAGTTATGCATTGTAAACTTGGGGCATGTCCTAAGTAATTAATTTTATGTCATCTATTTAATATTTGTTGCAAGATTACTTGTGGCTTGAACAATATATTTAATGTCAATGTATTTAATAAATGTAATTGCAATAGGCAAACTTGTGGCTGTACAAGTATTTAAGGAGGGCTTGGGTAGTGTTTTAAGCATAATTTTGGGGGAAAATCAAGTAGAAGAAGAGGAGTAGCTGAGATAGAGAAGTTTGAGTAGAGCTAGTAGCTAAGTGTGGCATGGGAAACAACAAAGTTTCTTGGTGTCTTGCGAGCATGAGTTGAGATTCTACTTGGATTTCTATACTAGGTTGTGGATCTTGTGAGATCTTGCTAAAATTTTATTGTAATTATTGATGTATTTGGTTGTAACCTAGAAGGCATTACAACCAAGCATGTTGGATGAAAATATTATTATGAGAATTGGAATTGTGTAGATATAAATCTATGTGTTATTGTTTATATTCTGTTGTGTGGTTGTTTGTTGGGGGCTAGAACATCTCCTTTGGGGACTCTCTGACCTTGTACTATGTTAGGTGGTAGTAGAGTGAAGGTTGGATCAAACTAATTTTTAAAGAAGGTTTGAAAATATCTTGTAAGATTCCTATAAGACAATTTGACACTAGGGCAATTGAAGATCTCTATTATGGGCTAGAATCAAGGACCTCAGAGAAGATTAAAGTATAATTTAGATCTAAGATGGTATTGATGAAGAGTGATATGATCGTTGAGATGATAAGTAATATAGATAGTGTACCCCAACATATGGATACCGAAGATGGTTATAAGGAGGCTATTGAAGATTTTGAGGTTGGTGGATTGAGTGGTGAAGGAAGAACTAATTGCATAGAGATACCTATGGAAGATACCACTGGTAAGTTGAGTAGATCTAGATCTCAGTTGAAGCTTAAGAAGAAGATGGATGTTTCTAATATTTTTGGTACTTTGAATCCTTAAGACTTGATTGATTGGATTGGCAAATTGGAAGACTACTTTGATTTAGAAGATATTGGTGATTTTCTCAGAGTGACATTGGCACAGACTAAGCTGAAAAGATATGCTTATTTATGGTGGAAGGAATTACACCAAGATAGAGAAGAGGAAGGTGAAATGAAGACAATTAGATGTAGATTAATGGTGACTAAACTGAAGGCTAGGTTCATCCATGCTAATTATTTAAGAATTTGTAGAATCTAAAATAGAAAGATATGGTTGTGAAATATTATATAGAGGAGTTTTACAAGTTGACTACTTGGTCTGGACATAGAGAACTATCAAAGGAGAAGGTGGCTAGATATATTAATGGTTTGAGATTCAATATTCAGGATGAGGTTAATATGCTAAATATTGCTTTAGTTGAGAATGTTTATCAGTATGCTTTGAGAGTAAAAGAGAAGTTGAAGAGGAGACATCAAGATCATCCTTGAGGGAAGGAGAAGAAAGATCACTTTGTGAAGAACAAACAAATTGCAAAAGATGACCTGAAACCTATTGAATAGATGAAGAGGATAAACAAAGGAACATTTAAGGGTACTTGTTGAAGATGTAATGATGAAGGTCACATATCTTTTGAATTTCCTAAGGATGGTGATAGAAAAAGTGTTGTGGTGTAGGAGGTCAAATGCTTGGTGAATGAACCTAAATGGGATGGGGATAACTTGTTCATTCAAAGAGTGTTGTTTGGAAAGAAGACACTGGAATCTTGTCAAAAGAGGAATTTATTTAGGACTCATTGTAAGTCATGAGATAAGGTGTGTAATGTGACTATGGATGGTCCTTGTATTGATAACCTAGTTGTTGAAGAGGGTAAGAAATCCTTGTCCTTATAGGATCAACTAGTTACAAGATTAACATGCTTAGGAAGTGAGGGAGATATGTCTTGTTGATTTCTAGGTTAGGCAATATAAGGATCAAGTGTTGCATGTTATTATGGACATCAGTAGTTTTCACATATTACTTTGTAGCTCTTGATAGTATGGTTGTAGGGTTGTGCATGATTGTGTCAAGAATGTGATTACTATTGAGGAAGGTGGTAGGAAACATTCTCTGATTCCTTTGTAGAATGAAGAACTTGGTAGGAGGAACCTTTGTATTGGTAGTTGATTTGAGTTGAAATTTTTTGAAAGGGTTAGAGGTTAACATGGAAAGAAAATATGTTTTAAACCAAAGGCATATGTAAAGATGATATTTGTGGAAAAGACGTTATATTAATAACCTAGTTGTTGAAGAGATGGTTAAGAAACTTTTTTTTAAGAGGGTAAGACATCTTGTCCTTATAGTATTAGCTTGTTAAAAGATTAACATGCTTTGGAAGTAAGGGAGTAATCCCTTGTTGATTTCTAGATTGGTTAGTATAAGGATCTAGTGTTGTGTGTTATTATGGGCATGAGTATTTTTCACATATTACCTGGTAGATCTTGGCAGTATGATTGTAGGGTTGTGCATGATTGTGTCAAGAATGTGATTACTATTGAGAAAGGTGGAAAGACGCATTCCATGTTTCCTTTGTAGAAAAAATAATTTGGTAGGATGAACCTGATTATTGGAAGCGGAGTTGAATTGGGAGATTTTGAAAGGGTTAGACATTGGTGTGGAAAGTAAACCTATTGTGCACCAAAGGAAGATGTGAAGATGAAAGGTGTTGAAAATAAGTTATAGAAGAAGATAAAAGGAAAAAGTGTACAAGTTGATGTGCTAGAGGACATGTATGTGAAGAACCAATTCACAATAAATGTGTTGAACCCTGAAGGATGTTCTTTCATCTATTAAGAACATCTTTTCTTCTCACCTAGGGTGTTTCATGTCAGAGCATCCTAGGGAAGTCAACAATTTTGTATGTAGGGGTTGTTGGAAACTTTTTTAGAGCTCCCCTCAAGATTCATGATAAGGGCTAAATTATCTCCTCTATACTATAAGTTGAGTGGTTGTATCAGACATTAAAAGATTGGTCTTTTGATGCAATGGAAACCCCACTCTAATAAGTGGCATCAGATCTTGGTCACAAGTTTGAATCCTTAGACCCTCAAGTAACGTTGAGGGAAAATTGTTGAAATTTTTTTTAGATATCCCCTTGGAATTTGTGACAAGGGCTTAATTACCTCCTCTGTACTATAAGTTGAGGGGTTGTATTTGACATTAATAGATTGATCTTTTGGTGCAATGACAACCCCACTCTAATAGGGTCTTCATGCTCAAGTTTGTAGAGTTATGATTCACATGATTTGGAATATGTTCAAGGTATATTGGGGAACCTTTTCTTAAGTGCACATGATTTTTGGATTCATCATCTTGGGGTTAGAGCCATTTTAGTGGTTGTTGGTAATGTATTTGTATTTATAGGATACACTTTAGAGATTGTATTTATGAGATTTGATCCAAGAGATTTGGTGTGTGTGCTCTTGGATTTGGATAGTTGGTTGGCACATGGTGCTATTTCTAAGTACGCATTTTCTTATGTGGTCTTATAAGTTAGTTATGCATTGTAAATTTGGAGCATGTCCTAAGTATTTAATTTAAGGTCCTGTATTTAATATTTGTTGCAAGTTCACTTGTGGCTTGGAGGATATATTTAATATGGGTTTATTTAATAAATGTGACTACAATACCCAAACATGTTGCCATGCAAGTATTTAAGGAGGGCTCGGTGAGTGTTGTAGGCATAATTTTTTTCAAAATTCAAGTGGAAGAAAAGGAGTAGTTGAGATAGCAAAGTTTGCATAGAGCTAGTAGCTAAGTGTAGCTTGGGAAATAAGAAGGTTGCTAGGTGGCTTGTGAGAATGAGTTGAGATTCTTCTTGGAGTTCTCTAATAGGTGGTGGAACTGGGCTAGCTAGCAATTTGTATCTTGTGAGGTCTTGCTAAACTTTTATTATAATTATTCATATATTTGGTTGTAACCTAGAAGGCCTTACAACTAGGTGCGTTGGATGAAAATATTATTATGAGAATTATAATTGTGTAGATATAAATCTATGTGTTATTTTTTATATTGCATTATGTGTTTATTAGTTATTGGCTAGAAAATCTCCTTTAGGGGCTCTGCTACCTTACACTATGTTAGGTGGTATCAAAGTGAACAATGGATCTGATTTATTTGTTGTAGAAGGTTTCAAAAGATCTTTGAAGATGACTAAGATAATTGGACCCTAGGGTGATTGAAGATCTCTGTGATGCTTTGGAAGTGAGGATCTCAGAGAAAATTAAATTAGAATTTAGATTTCAGATGGTGTAGATGAAGAGTGATAAAATCGTTGAGATCATAAGTAATATAGGTTGTGTACGCCAACATATGGGTACTGAAGATGGTTATGAGGAAGTTATTGAAGACTTTGAGGTTGGTGGATTGAGTGGTGATGGAAGAATTGATCACATGGAGAGACCTGTAGAAGGTACCCTTGGTGAGTTGGGTAGATCTAGATCTCAGTTCAAGCTTAAGAGGAAGATGAATGTTTCTAATTTTTTTTGGTACTTTTAATATTTAATACTTAATTGATTGGAATGGTGAATTGGAAGACTAATTTGAGTTAGAGGATATTGGTGATCTTCTCAGAGTGATGTTGGCATGGACTAAGTTGAAAGGATATGCTATTTTATGCTGGAAGGAATTGAAGAGAGATAGAGAAGAGGAAGGTGAAATGAAGATCATTAGATAGATATTGATGCTGACTAAACTAAAGAATAATTTCATTCATGCTAATTATGAAGTTAAGTTATTTAAGAAGTTGCAAAATTTGAAGTAGAAAGATATGATTGTGAAAGATTATATAGAGGAGTTTTACAAGTTGACTGTTTAGTCTAGACATAAAGATCTATCTAAGAAGAAGGTGGCTAGCTATATTAATGGTTTGAGATTCAATATTTAGGATGATTTTGGTATGATAAATATTGCTTCAATTGAGGATGCTTATCAATTTGGTTTGAGAGCATAAGAGAAGTTGAAGTAGAGATGAAATATCACTTGGTGAAGAACAAACAAATTGAAAGAGATGAACTATAACCTATTGAATAGATGAAGAGGATATAAAAAGGTCCATTTAAGGGTACTTGTTGAAGATGTGGTGATGAAGGTCACAAATCTTTTGAATGTCCTAAGGCTAGTGATAGAAAAAGTGTTGTGGTAAACAAGGTCAAAGGCCTATTGAATGAACCTTAGTAGGATAGGGATAACTTGTTGATTTGAAGAACATTTCTTGGAAAGATGACATTGGAACCTTGTCAAAGGAGGAATTTAAATAGGACTATTTGTAAGTCTCGTGATAAGATGTATAATGTAATTGTGGATTGTTGTAGTATTGATAAACTAGTTGTTGAAGTGATGGTTCAGAAACTTGGTTTGAAGAGGGTAAGACATCCCTGTCCTTATAGGATTGGTTTTTTACAAGATTAAAATGCTTTGGAAGCGAGGGATCAATTTATTTTTGATTTCTAGATTGGGTAGTATAAGTATCAAATGTTGTGTGTTATTGTGGACATGAGTAGTTTTCACATATTACTTGGTAGCTCTTGCCAGTATGATTGCAAGGTTGTCCATGATTGCATCAAGAATGTGATTACTAATAAGGAAGGAGGTAGGAAGCATTCTTTGATTCCTTTCCAGAATAAAAAATTGGTAGGAGGAACCTAAGTATCGGTAGCTAAGTTGAGTTGGTAGATTAGCATGGAAAGAAAATTGGTTGTGTACCAAAGACAACTATCAAGATGATAGTTGCATAAAAGAAGCTATATTGCTAACCTAGTTGCTAAAGAGATGGTTCGTAAACTTGATTTGAAGAGGGTAAGACATCCTTGTGCTTATAGGATTGGTTGGTTACAATATTAACATGCTTTGTAAATGAGGGGGCAATGTCTTGTTGATTTCCATTTTGGGTAGTATAAGGATCAAGTATTGTGTGTTATTCTAGTAATGAGTAGTTTTAACATACTACTGGGTAGATCTTGGTAGTATGATTGTAGGGTTGTGCATGATTGTGTCAAGAATGTGATTACTATTGAGAAAGGTGGTAGGATGCATTCACTAATTCCTTTGCAGAATGAAGAACATAATAGGAGGAAGCTAAGTATTGGTAGCCAAGTTGAGTTGAGAGATTTTGAAATAGTTAGAGATCAGCATGGAAAGTAAAGCTATTGTGCACCAAAGGCAGTGATGAAGATAATAGTTGTAGAAAATAAGTTATAGAATAAGAAAAAAGGAAAGAGTGTCCAAGTTGATATGTTGAAGGCCATGTATGTGAAGATCTAGTTTGGGGTTAATGTGTTGAACCTTGAAAGATTTTCTTCCAATCATTAAGAACATCTTTTCTTCTCACCTATAGTGTTTGATGCTGGAGCATCCTAGGGAAGTCAACAATCCTGTATGTAGGGGTTTCATGCTCAAGTTTGTGGAGTTATGATTCACATGATTAGAGATCAGTTCGAGGCATATTGGGGAACCTTTCCTTAAGTGCACACGATTTTTGGATTCATCGTCTTGGAGTTAGAACTATTTTAGTGGTTATTGGTAATGTGTTTCTATTTACAGGATACCCTTTAGAGATTATATTTGTGAGCTTTGATCCAACGGAGTTGGTGAGTACACTCTTTGATTTGGATATTTGGTTGGCACATGGACCTATGTTTAAGTGTGCATATTCTTATGTGGTCTTATGAGTTAGTTATGCATTGTAAACTTGGGGCATGTTCTAAGTATTTAATTTTATGTCTTGTATTTAATATTTGTTGCAAGATAACTTGTGGCTTGAAGGATATAGTTAATACGGGTGTATTTAATAAATTTAAATACAATATGCTGATATGTGGCCATGCAAGTATTTAAGGAGGGCTTGGTGAGTGTTGTAGGCATAATTTTTGGTGAAATTCAAGTGGAAGAATAGCAGTAGCTAAGATAGAAAAGTTTGTGTAGAGCTAGTACCTAAGTGTGGCCTGGGAAACAAGAAGGCTATTGGGTGGCTTGCGATAATGAGTTGAGATTCTTCTTGGAGTTCTCTATCAGGTTATAGATCTAGGCTAGCTAGTGGTTTGGATCTTGCAAGATCTTGCTCAACTTTTATTGTAATTTTTTATGGATCTGGTTGTAAATCTAAAAGCCTTACAGTTGGGCATGTTGGATAAAAATATTTTTATGAGAATTGGCATTATGTGGATCAAAATCTTTGTGTTATTGGGTATATCCTACTATGTGGTTTTTTTCTAGGAGCTAGGCCATCTCCTTTCGGGACTCTCCTACCATGCATTGCATCATATCCTTTGACGTTCATTTCTTAGTTCCTCCAAGTTCATGGTTCTTTTTCCTTTTCCATATTGATCAATATTAGCACCACACTAATACTCATATTAATAGGTGCAATGTTCATATTTTGACAATAAATAACATGGTAGTTTAAGTGATCCCCATGGATGACTGATTACCAACTTACATTTAGTGGTTAGATGTTTGTGTCATGGAGAGTACAACTAATGTCATACTATGCACTTGCACTAATTATTATGCACGTTTGAAGGGTTCTTCCTAATTTCTTCCAACCCAAACTTCAGCACCTTGAGCAATTTTCTTGATCTTGTCAATATCATTTACTACACTTTAATTGAAACACCTACTAAAGGGAAAAATGATGGGCCTCCATCTATTATTGGATGAGGAAATTTGTTAGCGCACTAACACAAGGATATTGTTTCTAGTATCCTTCTTCTATCTTCTTCAACCTATCTCTCAAAGTCTTAGTTGATTCATTGTTAGGATTAACCATAGACATAAATAACAATTACATGCAAATATAACCAATAAAAACAAAATCATAGAAAAGAGAACATGAGACACAAGGATTTAATGTGGTTCACCCAATCCCTAGGCTACGTCCATCAAAATTAATTTCAATATTAATATTGTCCAGTGATTACTATCTACAATCCCTTATAGCTCAATACTAGTAGAAGAAGCTAAAATCTCATCTTACCTTACGAAATCACTAACCCTAAGACATTTATACAAGCTTTTGTTGCTTAAAAATATAGGACTATAATAAGTCATCCAATAGAAAAATAAGAGTTAACACCTTTTACAATAATGAGTCACTTTTGGCTTTGGGGGCACTACCCCAAAATACCCCATAGGACCCCACCCTATACTCGAACAAGGAGTCCACTTGGGGTGCTACCCCCAAAATACCCCATAGGAGCATTGCCCCTTGACCCCATCCTATACGTCGACAAGGAGTCCACCTAGGGTGTTTCCCACAAACTCCCATAGAAATAATCTGGGAGGGAAACCATGTTGAATAAACCTTTGAACCTAATTAGGATTCCCATCACAAAAGTTTCCCACTTGGAGATTGATTAGACTCCACAATAATAGCCATGAAATTCTTCTATAATTTACTCATGGGAGGATAGACCAAGATTTATTTCTCTTACATGGTACTCATCTTTAATGATATGATCCTTACACTTGTCAACTATAGGAGTTACAATCTACAAAATCCTAGACCCTAATTCCTATTTGAGAACTTTAGCGAATACTTTTTCTTTCCCTTGTTCTTTGGATTGGTTTCCTTGGTCCAAAATTTCTTATAATTCAACTACCAGATGAACCTACCTTTGTTGTCTCTTCCGAATTCAAAGTTTTCTTTCTAATGTACTATCATCCAAATTGGTTCTCTTTTCTAGATAATATGAGATTATCTTTTGACTATACTTGATATGAGATGAAAGCAAAGAGATATTTATTTTTAGGATATTTAATTATTAAAATAGATGTTAGTATCACTCTTCATGAAATAAATTTATCTATAGATCTCATTCTTTTTCCAGTTGAATGCAATCCTTCCTTAGCACTTTCAACAATATCATTTTGTAATTTAGAAATCCTCCTTTTATAGTTTTATCTATCCATAATAGTTTTAATGACTCTTTTAATTCATCTTTAAGAAGTGAAATTTAAAATAGTTAGGTTTTCTCTACTATATCAAGATTTTCAAATTGTGCAATTATTTACTTAGATTTTTTATTCAGTGTCCTCTTCGTATTATGTTTGGGTTGTCTAACATAATACCTCAATTTTTCCACATCCATTTCAATTTTTTCACACCCATTTCAGGAAACCAATTCAAGAAATGTGATGTGATTTCTAGAATGGCCATTTTCTGGATTGTTTTTTGATAATCTTTTGTTGATAATTTAGTTTCCTAAAGTAGAAAAATATCATCATGCGAAAATTCAAGAAATTATTGATTCTATTTCTCATGTTAGGGATGTTAAGGTCTTTAAGATTCAATGATAGTATACTCATTTCTAACAAGGAGAACACTTAATTAACTTCATCATTTGTTTAAAGGATGTAAGCTTCTTATGTAATTTTGACTAAATTCTATCTTCAACATCTTCTTGCTCTTTAGTAGCCTTCAATATCCCACCTCTAGTTTTTGTAATTTTTTCCCCAATTGAAGAGGATATTGGAGATTGCAAAATCAAGAGTTCTTTTTATCAAATTCCAAGGATCCAAAGTGATTAGCCATTGGCTCCCCCAACTCCTTATTAGTCATTTCTAATTCTACATCAAAAGAGGGAGCAAACTAAGCACAAAATGGGTCAAACAAGATATTAAATATAGAGGGCATATTAGGACTAATATTCTTACTCAAATATTGAGAAGGTTTCATAAGGAAAACATCTTGATTAATTAAATGTTAATTTTCCTTCCCCAAATAATTCTTCTTCAACAATCTTGTAAATTTTTTTAGCAAAATGCTTACGTGACACATTGAACCAATAAGAGATAGTAGGAAACGTTTTGTAGGAACATTGAGAAAAGTTCTCCAAAGGTTTATAGGAAACATGAAAAACTTATTTAATTAAATTATTTTTAGATATTTATTATATTATTTTCCATCGGATTTCAATAAGATATTGCATTTTATTTTATTTATAAATCAAATAAGAAGTAATAAAAAAGTAGATGATTGCTAAGATGAGTGGGGGGATTTGAGGATGTAATATTTGTTTCCACAAAGGAATAAAAGAAAAAAAAATATATAGGATGTTAGATAATATAGTTTCTTTATATTTTGACTATGTTTCTACTTGGTTTTGCAAGATTAGAAGTTAATCTACCCCAAATATTATTATAATTATTATAAGATATTTTATATTCTTAGTAGTAAGACAAATTCACAATTGTGGTTTGAATCTTGTGAGATACATCAATACAACCACCACTTCACCAACAAACTAGATATATAAATTTTGTACAAACATTATAATATATAAATAAACTATTAAATATAATAAATATTTTAGGAGATTTTATAGTTTTCTTATTCAATAGAATTATAAATTTATTTCTCTATTTAAGTAATACCATTATGTACAAGTCAACATGGTGATATATTCTTCTTTTTGTCTACCAAAATGACTAGTTCTTCAGATACATCTTGTTTTTTTTGTTTTTTTTACTATACAAATAATTTCTCTATCATCAAATCTCTTGTTTATTCTACTTTTCATTTTCTTTGATAGTGTCTATTATCATTCTCTTATCTTTATATAAGTTTTACAAAAGTGTTTTTCTTATGTAAATTGTTTATGAGTCAAATTATGAAGAAAAAAAAAAACATTTCTTATGTCAATTGCTTATAAGTTGAATTCAAAATGTTTTACAAGTCCATGTACATGGTTTAAGAGTCCATGTACATGGAAAGACAATTCCACCTTACAAATGGTTCAAATGCTAAAAGTGATTAAAATGCTTATAAATAATCTTTTAATTCTTTTTACTCAAATTGTACATTAAATATTTTCCAAATCATTCTTTTTTTCCACCTTCTAAATAAAATGGGTGGGATATAAGAGAAAAATAGTATATCCTAAATGTGCCAACATAAGCATCAACATTTTCTTGACTATCCAAAAATTATTTTAGATATTCTAGTATAGAGATAAGAAAATTATAATGAGAATGATCCCAACATTCATGAAATCACAAAATAAATTTGTACATATCAAATGTTCTTATAATTGAATATCATAGTTACATAGTGTTACAAAGATAGGTCAAGGAAGATAACTTGGGTGGGGTGACGTGGGGTGGGTTTGGGTTGGGGGGTAAACCAATTCTGCATTTAAAACAAATATCAATATCTTTATTAATTTTGAAACATATAAACACTAGATGTGACAACCATAGAAAGATAATTGCGCACAAAAATACTAGATATGTTAACTACAAAATCCATTGATCAAAGTGAAAACCCCAGTGGGAATGATGCCCACAAGATGATGTACTAACATAAAATATCCTTGTAAAAGGATAGACCCTATGAGGAGTCAATAAAATATAATTAGTATACCAAAGTCCTTGTTGGGAGACTTTACATCCTTATTAGGAGATTCCAACCCTATTAGGAGCTAAAAGGAGGACAATTGAATCCACTATCCAAATATCCATTGTACTATTCTCACTTAATTATAAAGGTATGAAGTGACAATTTTTGAACTAATAACTTATCTTTCCAAATCAGTTCCTTTTAAGATCACCATGAATCAACTATACCAAAATCAACTTAATCAAAGATATTCTCAATTAGGTTCACTCATGGGTACGTATAGGATTTGATAAAATGAAAAGGGTTTCTTCAAGAAATTATTGTCTTTCCATCGATACAATTTCTATAAAATTGTGAGTTTAGTAAGTAATTATTACTTATTTTTTAATCCAATTACTTATAAAGTGTTCATTTACATACTAATTGAAAAGAAAAAAGTTAAAACTTCAAAATGGTATAGCCTTCTAAAAATCTCAAAGATGCATCATATTCTATGTTTTTCCTACTATGAGGAGAACATTTTTTCTTAAAAAATTTGTATAGTCTTGAATGAGTTAAGGTGGTTAGACACGATTTTTTTTTATTCCTAAAAATGTTCTAGCAGAAAATTCATTTTTAATTATTTCCTTGAAATAAAAATACAAAAAAATATGCATTACATCAAGGTAAGATTCTACTTCTTATATTTAAAATATTTTTTAAAAATTATCATTTAATTGTGATTAAGGTGGTTAGACATAAACTTACTTCTTTTTTCCTAAAAATTGTAGTACTTTTGCATTGACATTCCAAATTTTGACCAATTAAATTATTATTTTTATTAGAAAAGGGCTAGTATTTTAGAAAGTACATTCAATTTACTATATATTATATTCTTAAAAGTTTTGATAAAAGGTTCATAACTAGTTCAAGATTTCACATCAAGTTTACTAACATTGATGTCCTAATTTTTCATTGCCACTTAAGGCCATAGTTTGGCCCACCATGATCCTGCACATACACTCATACAATAACTATATGCTCTTGATCTCACTTTCAAGTTTATGTTACCAAAAAATGATCTTACTAATCATAACCATGCTATACCATAAGGAAATATCCTTTCCTTTATACATAGTCTTAAATAATAAGTATTGATTTGGCTTTGAGGCTTTCCCAATTTATTATAATAATATAGGACAATATTAAGTTATTACAATACATGTTACACCATAAGTTTACATCTTTTCAAGATTACAAGAAAACTGACAGCTCACGGTCTTCATAAGTTATAATATAACTTTTCAATATTCCCTTTTTATCAAGGAATCTAAAATATGTATTCAAATTTTGTCTTATTCCACTTAAGCCAATTCCATCCTTGTGAGGAGATAGAATGAAAGCAATAATACTCACTTTTCAAAAATGCTATCTAAAAGCTACCTCCATTAAAATCCCCATAACTCTATCCATTCTTCATATTTGTGCATATTCTATTAGTTGTAGCATCTAGAAATACTATAAAAAATAATCCTAAGTGCACGTAATCTAATCTTCAACTCTCAAACCACTCTAAATACTTCTTCCTTTGTAACTATGCTAGACTTCAAAGAATAACAAGTATGTTGACATTATTGACAATCACTATCATGAATGAAACACATAACCATTGAATCATGTCTCCAAAAATGCTAATATATTGTCCTAGTATATTACAAGGTAGGAGAATACCCTAGGGTGATGTCTAGTGGCAACAAATACCCATATAGTGGAATAGAAATAATAACACATAGATTTAGATCCAAACAACGATAATTGTCATAATAGAATCATAAGATTTACATCCAATATGGCTAGTTGTAAGGCCTTCTATGTTATGGCCATGAAAGAATACAAGTAAGACACCAAGCAAGCTTCTTATTTCCCAAGTAACACTTAGCTAATAGCTCTGTTAAAATTTTCTCCTCTCGTCTACTACATGCTAAATAAATATCACTCTAGACTTCATGGGACCCTCTACTTATAGTAAACCAAGCTATAAGTCAGCCTATCAAGTTATATTAAATAAACATTCACATTCAATTAACCCTCAAGCCACAAGTAAGCTTCCAAAAAACATTAAACATATGAAATAACTAAATACTTAAGACAAGCCCCAAGTTTATAATGCTTAACTAATTCATAAGACCATTAAGAATACACACACTTCGAGATAGGTACATGCGCCATCCAATGATCCAAATTTAAGAGTGCATATGCCAACTCCCTTGGATCAAATCTCACAAATACAATCTCTAAAGTTTGTCTAGGATATCAGGAATATGTGGCCAATGATCACTAAAATGACTCTAACTCCAAACTCTATGCATACTTAGGAAAAGGTTCCCCAATATGTCTAGAAATCAGCCCAAACTATGCAAAACACAAGGTCCACCAAAAACAGACTCCTTAGGTAGATAGAAAACTAAATTTTACACTTTTATGCCAAAAGAGGTATCTGAAACCAGCTTCTTATTTACTAGATGATTCTTATTCATCCTAGATATAGGAATAAATCTACACATCAACCATCTCTACTTCATCCATCAAACATCACAATCAAAAGAATCTTAACAACCCAATCAACATGATAACTTCAAGAAACAAACTAAATATAATACTTCACCAAAAAATCCTACAATTGATCAAAACCAATAATAGTAGTATCTGTAAACATTAAATCCATGTTAGCAACATAATCTAGCTTTAAAAATAAACCATCAATATGTAAACTCAAATCTGCATTAAGAGAAATACACAAATATTCAACCATGTCAACCACAAGAAACTCCACATCAAGAACATATAGATCCAATTCAGTAATATAATGAAGATGATTACCCACATCAACAACTAGTGAATCCACAAAAATGACATCCAACTCCACATCAATAGCAACAATAGAGTCCTCAACCATATAATAAACAACATGTGATTCCAAAACCATATCCACATCAGAAGTAATATAGAAATCCAAATCAACCATATCAATAGTAACTTGTACATCTTGAATCATCTCAATAGTAACTTATGAATTCAAATCCATGTAAGAAACCATGTCAAACATACCCACTTAATCATTAAAAAAGATCTCCTTTCCAGTCTTAACAAGGTTGGGAGATTCTTCAATAAGCTCATGTATATCAATGATAACCAAAAGTTTCTTTATAGGTTTCATATTAGATTCCACAAAATAATCAACAAAACCAACCACACATACTTCTTTAACTTCAATTAAGTCATCCTTTTCCTTTTTCTCAACAACAAACTATCTTCTCCTCTAAACAATCTTCTTAACTGAATAGAGTACTTTTGTTACAGTTAGTAAACTCTTGCTCCAATAGAATACAAAATTGTTCTCCTTATCTCCAACTCATTTAGACAAACCAACATCCACCCAAGAAAATACCTCAGTTATATTTATATCTACTGCATCACAGAGATTTGTGATCATCCTACGGTCCATTCTTGTCAAAGGCATATTCGAAGATCTTCGCAAACCCTCTATAATAAATCTCCAACAAGATCCAACCTTCAGTCAACAAGATGGACCTTTCATCTTCACAACCATATCTTCATATCAAAACCCATTTGTGAGTCCTTTGCAATTATATGTCTAAAAATTGATCTGCCACCTCATAACAAAGATGTCTAGGATTCCAATAAGAACAATTTAGTATAAGATGAAACTCTTCTCCAACCTTCTCCCAGCAACTAAATCAAAAACCAACTTAGATACCACTTGACACATAAAAAGGATGGAGAATCCCCCATGGAGATGTCTTAGCCCCAAATAAATAATCATATAGTGGAATATAAGTTACAATAACATAGAGATTTAGACCTAAAAATGCTAAATCTCATTATAAAGTTATAAGATTTAAATCGAATGTTCTCATGTGTAAGGCCCTCTGGGTTATGGCCAAATAGAAAAAAAATTATAATAGAAGTTCTGCAAGAGCTTGCAAGATCCAACCACTAGCTATCCCAGATCCACCATTTGGTAGAGAAATCCAAGAAGAATCTAAACTTGTGCTCACAAGCCACCAAGAAACTTCTTATTTCCCAAGCCACACTTAGCTACTAGCTTTTATAAACTTTTCTCCTCTCATCTACTCCATGTTAACTAAATATCACTCTAGACTCTACAAGACCCTCGAATTATATAGAACCAAGCCACAAGTTAGCCTAGAAAGTTACATTAAATAAATTCTTACATTAAAATTTATCCTCAAGACACAAGTCATCTTGTAACAAACATTAAATACATGTGAAATAACTAAACACTTAGGACATGCCCCAAGTTTACAATGCATAACTAACTCAAAAGAACAAAGAAGAATATATGTACTTAGACATATGTCCACTTTCCATCCAATGATCCCAATCCAAGAGTACACATACCAACTTCCTCATATTAAAGCTCATCAATATGATCAGCAAATTATGTCTAGGAAATCAGAAATACACAACTAATTGTCACCAAAATGGCTCTAACTCCAAGATGATAAGTCCAAGCTCTATGCATACTTAGGAAAATGTTCCCCAATATGTCTCAAACATATCTTGATCTACACAAACCACAAGGTCAACCAAAACCCAAGCTAAATGATCATGCATCATCTCCCATATGAATATCATCAAAATTCATGCTAATAGGCTACCCCTTTGACATTTTTATGGAAACATAGATGAAAAAAATCTATGTTCCATGAATACCAAATATATTTCTTCCTTTTCTATCTTTTCACCCTATTCATGCCCCTCATGAAAAATTTTCATGTATATACCTCTCCCCTATTGATATCAATTAAAAAGGTATCATTATTTCAATTGTCAGAGTTTAATCATTCCCAAAATAATATGTTGAAGCTCCAGTATCCTAACCCATTGTTAAATACCAATACCAAGAGTCCTTGATGACTAATCTTAATACATAGATACTCCCCTATTAGGATAAGCATCAAGCATTCATTCTAGTTAAGAATAGTGTTCTACTACCAGCCGGACTGATGCAACCTTTGCATCAACTACTCTAAACTAGGTTTGGGCATAACCCCAAGTATACCCCTGAAGTACTCAAATATTTACTTACCCAATTTTTTATGAATATGTGTGCTAGCTTCTCCTTTGTGCTAAAATATTCCAATTTGATTTCTTTCTTTGTAACTCCCACTCTTGAAAAGTTATACTTTATAGATGTATGCATTGTCTTTGAATGTAAACTTGGATTCATTGGAATATTCATTCTACTTATATCATCAAAATGTATGAAAAGGTATAGTAAAATCTATTCCAATATTCTTCAGTATCTGGTTCATCCAAATAATTTGGTTGCAATTATTTTGTACTACTTCATACTATATTCTTGATGTGCTATATGAAATGCAATTCTTTAAAACTTCTTTCTTAGCCAAGAAACCAATCTCCCTCCAAAAAATAATTCTCCATCACTGGTTCTTCTTCTATTATCTACACTTACCATCAAATCAATATGAGGGTATGCACATAATGTAAAATCAAGTGAGCTTTAATACCATAAACCATAATCAAGTGTGCCTTTCAAATATCTGAAAAACATTTTAACTAATGCATAATGTGTCTCTTTATGATCGAGCATAAATTGTTCCATAATTCCAATTGCATTATCTATGTCAGGTGTAGTATGTGTCAATTGCTTCAATCTGCCAATTATAGATTTGAACTTTTCCTATTCAACACTAGAGGATTTTTCTTTTCTAGACAATTTACAACCTATTACCATAGTTGTTCCAATAGATTTACAACTATCCAATCAAAACTTTTCAACAAATATTTAGGATACTTATCTTATGGTATGAAAATTTTGTCTTTTTTCTATACAATCTTCAATCCCAAGAAATGCTTCATTTCTCCAATCATACTCATCTCAAATTCTTTATTTGTTTCTTCTGATAATATATTATTTTCTTTATCATTACCTCCAAAAATAATATCATTCACATATACTTTAACAATCAGTAGACCATTGCAATTCTTCCTCATATTTACTATTAGCATTACCTTTCACAACTTCCAAACTTATCAAATTTTTGTCCAATCTTGCTCACCAAGCTCGAGGTGCTTGGTTCAATCCATACAATGTTTTTTTTTTTCAATCTATAAACTATGTCCTCTTTATCTTGTCTAATCTACACTTTGTTCATAGTGTATACTATTGTGTTTGTTGTTTCTCTCTAAAATACATTTGATACATTGTTCTCAAACATTGTTTCTCTTGTTGCCTCTGTTACTAATATGTTCCTTCTTTCTACTACTCCATTATGTTACTATAGTGTTTTACAAGGTAAAAGCTATATATTTATACCATTATCTTCACAAAATTTATTAAACTCATTTGAAATAAATTCTTATCCTTTACCAAATCTCAAGAATTTTATTTTCAAATGAGATTCATTCTCAAATCTTCTCTTGAATATCTTCAATTTCTCAAAAGCATTACATTTATCTCTAAGGAATTCAACCCACGTCATTCTAGTGAAATCATCAATAAGAAGCATGAAATACCTTTCACCATAGAATCATCTTGTTCTTGTAGGACCACTTAGAGCTGTATATAATTTCTCCAATCTCACTTAAGTAGTAAATATCTTGCTTGGAAATGTATTTTCCTTCTATTCTACCAATATCTATTCTTTTCACATCATGTTACTAGGTTTGACAATCTTAGGTGAATCTCTTACTAAAAATATAGTACTAAACTTCAAAATGTTTTTAAATTTGATATAACAAAAGCTCTTATACCATAACCATCATCCACTTTAGCAACTAAAATTTAGAAGGATTCAACTGAAATACAATACCTCTTTTCCTAGTACTACTATCAACCAGTTTATCATTTTTATCCTTCATAATGTATGTCTTCTTTGTAATTTGCAACTGATGTCCCTTATCAACTAGTTTTCCAACCCTCAAAATATTATATCTCAAATCATTCACAAAGTAAATATCTTTAGTGTTAGTTTGTCCATCAAGTGTAATATATCATTTTCCTTTTATCTGATGTGCTATATTATTTTTAACTCTAACAACTCCACCATCATAACCATTGAAATCATTAGATTTATCCATATCTCTAAACATATGATGGGAAATAATTCAATCAAACCTTTTCTTTCCAATTTGCAATACTACTTCTTTTTCTTCTTTTACTTCATCTATTTCAGGGCTTTCTTCCTTAATAGCAACAAATCCAATCTCATCATCCTCATTATCACTGTCTTCTAACAAATTTATCTTCTTAAAATTAACTTCACCATCCTCATCAATATAGAAAAAATCCATAGATATTTTTGACTTGTAATGCTTTCTAGACTTAAAATTATTTACTATCTTAAGACATGTAGAATAATAATTACCAAGTGCTTTACATATCAAATAAATAATATTTTTTAACCTTTAGGTTCTCTCTTCATAAGCAAGAAAAAGCATTCTTCAATATTTTAGTCTTTTGTATCTTTTGCTCGACTACTTATACATGGAATTCTTGTCAATGTAGGTTTGTCTCTTTGTATGTTGAAAGTACACTCAACTATAGGAATCACTTGTTCAATCATCTATGATGTTTATAGGCATGTGTCAAATTCTTCAATATTTTCCATACAAATTTAAATTTTTTCTTTGAACCTCTACAACTCCCAATCCTTGTAACAATCTTTGATATTTTGGAAACATTTAGCCTCTTATAGTTTAATCTTTCAACATCTTAGAAAATTTAAATAAACATATCCAATATTGTAATCTAGCCTTTCTTGCATGATTGTAACCTTCAAATATTTTTGTAAAGTAAGCCAAATTTTATTTGCAAATATCAAAGATTTTTCCTGACCTTATTCTAATTTGGGAAGGGATGTAAGTACTACTTCTCTAGCAGGAATATTATCCATAAACATATATTTCTCTATTTCTTGACATCCATCAAGCTTATCTTTTTCAATTAAAGTCTTCTTTTTATTGTAACCAACCAAAATTCTAGTCCCTTATGTCTTCCTCTTATGTTTCCAACTATCATAGTAAATTCCATCCAACTTTAGACATTCTTTTTTAAAATGCACCATAGATCTCCTTGAATTGTTAAGCTTTTCCTTCAATGACCTTGTTGGTAAATATATTTTTCCTCTCAGAAACACCTTGATAAATGACACTTAAACACCCAAGATAGGAAGACTAATAAGAACCAATAGTTGGGATATTTGTAGTAGGATGCATACAATCCATCACCATTTTGATGTGAAGTTACAAATCCCTTCATTAGATGTAGGATAAAAGAAAAATGTAAACTATACCCTTAACCTGAAGGCACTACAGGCATACTGATATTCATCGATCAACATGGAGTAAATGTGATTATAAATTTTACAAACTTGGATAATGGAGAGAAATAAAAATATGTGACCAACTGACCACTTGTCTACCCTTCTCATTTAAACAGAAATGAGGAGAGATTTGTTGTGTAACTTCACACACATGAATACATAAAACCTCTTGATTTCATAATCCACATAACCCAACATAAATGACGCAAGAGATATTAAGAAAAAGATTTCAATAACCAAAAGACCAATGTAATAAAATAAAATCAGTTTAAATCAACTGATTGAAAACAATGTCACATCTCTTTATTTCAAAATACAACCAACTATGCCCACTTGACAACCCTAATTCTTGCTTCATAATCTCCTCTTGTATATCACTAACTTCTAGAAAAAAAAGAACCCCATGGACCAAAATTTTTGGACAATAATAAACTTTACAAGCCTAGGATTTAGTTTCATAACTAAATCTTGAGGGCAACTGAATCTCATCTTTTATTTTTTCAATATCTCATAGTTGCAATTACTAATTATTTAACAATTATAATTAATCTCTTAGGATATTTTAATGTTTTCTAAAACATTAGTTCCTCAAAGAAGAATTAATTGGCACGTGTCTTCATATGACACTTGTTATGATACTAGATGTCTTATGAAGAAGTGGACCCTTTTGTCATTATTGGTTTTATTCCTTTGCATAGGCTCCAACTTCAAACTTGTTGATGCATTTTTCTAGTAATAGAATAGTGTTTTAAAGTCAAACTGTATAGAATCAATATACCCATGGGTTTGTGCACCAATATAGTGTATAATTTACTGGACACCACAAAAAAAATCTAAAAATGTCAATAACCCAATCGGGTTATATGAAATTTCAAAAAGTGGCTAGGATTGGTTACCAAGCTTAGGAAAAATACATTAAAAAAAGCTCGATAGAATTTTTAGGATGAAAATTTTATGCAAAACCCAACAGGGTTATTCAAAAACTGACCGGGTTTTGAAAAAAAAAAAAAAAGGATCGACTCTAGAAGCCATTTCACATCCAGACTCTGACTGACTCCCTTTGAAATACATTGGAAAGCCATTGAAGAGATCTACAACATAATGCAACTAATGTAATATTTGAAAATTAATATTTTAGTTTAGATCCATTTTAATCAAACATGGTCTAAACTACATAATCATTATTTTCCAAACATCGAGAGAAGAGGTAGGTAAGAGTATTATCAAATTTTTAATCTTTCTATCATCTCTCTCACTCACTCTATCTCTTTATCACATACAAAATCACTCACTCATCCACTCACTAACTCTTAATCTCTATCTTGCTAAATCTTAAACTCTCTCATTCTCACACCAACTCCTAACAACACCACCCCCCCCCCCCCCCCCCCCCGCTCTCTCTCTCTCTCTCTCTCTCTCTCTCTCTCTCTATATATATATATATATATATATATATATATATATATATCATATCCCCCCCCCCCCCCCCCCCCCCCCGCCCTCTCACTCTTTCTCTATGACCCCTAACCCCTAACCCCCCTCCCCCCCCTCTCCCTGACCTCTAATCGTCGAAATGGGAAATTCACAGAGAGAGAGAGAGAGAGAGAGAGAGAGAGAGAGAGAGAGAGAGAGAGAGAGTTAATAATATTTTATCATTTGTGTTTAACTATTGATTACACATTTGGAAAACAATGACTACCTATTTTAGATTATGCTTAATTAAAATTGATATAAAATAAAATTTTGAT
Source organism: Cupressus sempervirens (assembly GCA_028749045.1). NCBI lineage: Eukaryota > Viridiplantae > Streptophyta > Pinopsida > Cupressales > Cupressaceae > Cupressus > Cupressus sempervirens. The sequence continues at coordinate 351,927,687 of CM053789.1, forward strand.
AATGTAGGATTGATTTATCTACATCATGTTGTAGAGCTCTTCAATATCTTTACAATGCATTTTGAATGGAGTCAATTGGACTCCATATGTGAAAGTTATGGCCTTCGGAGCAAAGCCTACTTTTAGTTCTTCAAAACTTGATAGGGTTTTGAACACACTTTTTCATTTTCATAACTTGATCAGGTTATTTGAATCCTAGAAACCCAATCGAGTTATGGCTTTGTGATAGCATAGGGAAATGACCCAAAATCTTGGGAGACTATTTTCTCTCCAATTTGTTTTTTCCTATAGATGTTTTTTCATCTTCTAAGATGAATTCTCATCTTTTCCTTCATTAGGTTTGCTAATGGTGAAGTGGGTATCTCTAAAATTACTACCATAACATTACACATCTTCTTGGATTTCTAACCATATACATTTTTCTATTTTTGGACAATAATAACAATGCAAACTTTAATTACTTTTACCAATGCTTTGACATTCCTCACAGACATATGTCGACCATTTTTTTAATAAATTTTGATATATTTTAAAAAAATTGAAATTATTTATATACTATTGTTCTACACTTGATTTTATACACTTTTACAAAAACAAGTTTCCATTTTTTATTATTTTGATGCAAGTTATGCTCAACACACGAATATGTACCAAAATTTCAGGATGTAGTCGGTCCAATAATTCATTAAAAAAAATACACAAATTCTAGATATGACCCTTAATTATCATCCTGCCAAAGGTTTATGCAAAATACTAAATATAAATATGTCTTTTGTGCTACACACAAAAACAACTATGTTATGTTTTCTGAAAAAATCATGAACTATTTTTCATGTGTGCAGGGTTTGACCCATCTAATCTTATCCATTTTGTCAAAAATCTAGTAGCTTGGAAAGTACATTCAAAGCACTACAATTTATTTATTTTACACATATTCTTATTTTGAGTGGATGAACCTCAAATCTCTCCCCCAAATTAAGATTTACCTAATTTCAGGAAAAAAAAAGAAAAAAAGTGTCCACTTGTATCGCTTTTTTGTACACTATCTTGGTGCACTCACCCTATTTTCCCTTACAATCATGTCTATATTCAATATCTTACAACCAATGACTCAGGTTCTTTCATTTTTCTTGAGTTATTTCATCTAGGCTTGTTGAGAGAATGAGCTCGTTCTCGATGCCAAATTTGGTGTCATGGTTTTTATGTATGATATTTGGTGAATTATATTGGCATACGTTTTCTTTTCCACGCAGTTGAGACAAATGTCAATTCCAATATCACATGCCATTCACAGTGATTTGAAAGAATATAGGGCCAACATCTTAATACTGCAAATAGTTTACCAAGAGTTGATCATTGGACAAGAACATGATCATCACTATGCAATTTTCATGATTCTATATCTATATCTGAGCCTTTTGGATTGTGAGAAGTTATTTCTAAAAATTGTATAGCCCTGCAATTATTTATTTTTGAGAGTGTTGAAAATTTGTCATACACTTCATGGTCTTCTGTGTGAAAGGACCTGCTTTGTGCATGCGTATTAATTTTTCCCTCGTTGTGGGGTTCAATTACTACCATGTGACTTGGGGCATTATGAATGGTGCCATCATGTTTTTCCAACATAAGCATATCTCATTAAATTTAAGCACGTCGATGATTATAACTCTATATCTTCATTTGATTACGGATCTTATCGATGGATCATTTAATCAGTGTACAATTTCTTTTACTCCTCGAGTACTCCAATGCATGACCGCGGGATTTTCTGATTTCCATCTCATGGCCAATATGAACATGGGCATGCCTATATTTTGGGAGCTTTCTATAAGTATGTGTGTTCTCAGGATGAACCATGTATGTGATTTTACATTCGAACCAAAGATGTCTGATATGGCTGATACTCGCATTAGATTTATATCATCGATCCCCTAATGCTTTTACTTGAATATGATCACAACTCTCAGTGAAATTTCTCAATGTGTCGATGATAAGAATTGACTAGGTAATTGACACCTTTATTGGCTTGGTACTTTCTACTAAAATTATATTACAAGTTAAACTTTATCTTTTGTTAGGCTTTTGATATCGGCTTCATCTTCTGGCAGCTGCAATTTATTGCGATCATGAATAGAATCAAGTTTCATTAATTAAAGGCATTATGGAATTCCTCTGACCCAATCCTCTGCATATATGCAGCGGGACATTACTTCTTATAGTCTGAGATTGTGTTTACATTGTTTTCTCTTCTTCAATAATCGATGGTCGAAAATGATAATAAGTTGATATTTTCAAACAATGCAATCTATTCATAACAGAACCTTGTATTCATGTGGCTCATATAAATGATGACCAACTGTCTTCCATTAATCAGGCATCCAAATAATGGAAAACCAAATACTTTTATTATACATTTCGTGACTCCTTTGTCATTCACCACGCTTCATTGGTACTAGCTGCTAGAATAAGGAAGATTGGTGATGCGTCCAATATTCTTTCACTCATATTATAAAGATTTACCTTTACTAAAATATCTGTAGTTACTAACACCGTGAACTTCATGTCCGGGAATATGGATCATTAGAAACTTATTCCTTCAAACCGTCATTAGTGTCTCCACTTGTTGAGCCATCAGCTTCATCTTATTGTCATAGACTACTCAACCTCTTTAAGAATTTCTAGAAAGATATGGGACTTATGTTGGTCCGTCTGCACATACTCTGTTTTTCCTATCATCATCAATACAATGTGTATACCATCAACATGGGAACCTTCTTTGATCTCTGCAAAAAAGTCAAACTGAGCTGGCTTGGATCTTTGGAATGGATCTTCTCTTCAAAACCTTGGGCCCGAGTTTTGAGTTCTAATCTCTATCTTGGGATCAGTACAAATTGGAATTTTTAAATTAGTAGGTGCGACCTTTTCCAATTGAACCTTTTAACTCAAACTTGAACTGAAACTGAAATCTGGTATTGAACTTGGACTTGCATATTGAACTCTAAACTTTGAACTACAAGGTTTGAATTTCAAGTTCAATATTTCCTACCAATGATATCTCCTTACAAAGTATAAATTTACATAAACATCATTAGTAAAAATCACCATAAAATATGAGAAAATAGGAGAGATTTATCCATTAGGTTTACTTTTAAAATGTTTAGACTTTAAAATTTGTGTGCTAGGGGCATGCCAACAGCTGGCTCTAACTGGGGAATTTGGGCCATGAGAAGCATATAGAATCCAACAATCTCTAGTACAACACTAGTGTCTATCCATGGAAGAATATAGTCATGATAGAAAGGAAATCAGGATATGCTTATAGAGAGGTTCAAGGGAAGCATGAAAACACACCAAAAAGGCCAAACTACCAGCACCAAAACCCAGCAAACTAAAACTAATCACAACTAAAACTTGCAAAATTGAAAGCTATATGTAGATATATAAATTGGCAAGAGACTCCCACCATGAGAACTAGAGGTAATGAATACTTACACAAGACCATTTACAAGATGTGAGAAGAAAGAGACTCTCCAGAACAATGACTTGCATCCAAAAGAAAGAACTAGACAACACCTCCACTTGGTGCATTCTTCATTGTAGTAGGTTAAACTGATTAAGTGTAGAGATCTTGTTAACTAACCATCGTGTTCAAAAAGCCACATCCCATCATAGCATTCTAATTTCTCATGTGCCCTTTGTTTAAAAAATTTCTAGCTGGATCCCAAACTCCAATTAAAGATGATGATACCTAAACATTTCCAAGTGGAACTCTTTAGGCTCTACAACTTGGGCCAAGCTAAAACTCATTTGATTACTTTCAAATTGTTTATACAACTCAAGGATCTTACCAAGTCTAACCTAACAAGCATAAATATTCCTCTCAAGTATAAAGTTTTCTTCAAAAAGCTCACCTTCTTGAACCCATGTTGCATGCCAAAACATGCTCATTTTTTTGGCCCAAAATATGAATATATATTCATTTGACCAGCATTAGTTTGTGTCACTTGTTTTCCTATGGAATGCATTTTAGCAGTACATCTTATCTTGTTATGAGAATCACAGAGTCTTAACCACCTCAATATCACTAGTGTGCACAACATAACCGAGAAAACCACATGAAGCATCTTCCTCTTCAAGATGAAAACCAAGACCCTTATTTATGAAAAGATGATAGAGAATGCAATATGGATCTATTTTATGTAGCATACCAAACAATCTTAAGATGGTCCTGCAATCTGAATTTTCACATACCGAACCATTGTTAAAATTATTTCCATTATTTCTATCATGTAGTGCAACTTGTAAAGGGTGTTCTCTATTCTTCTTCATCTTTTTATTTTATGGATACCACATGTTTTCACAAGCTTGAGTTACAAAAATTTCAGAACTATGTCTAAAGCCTGTAACAATAGCATATACATATTCACATTTGTGCAACACGATTGAGAAATCTTATAATTTCATGAATCTTTCCTTCTGAGATCTTCTTGTTATTTTATAGCAAGAGTCCCTCTGTGGTCTTTACTTTATAAAAAGTACTCTCTGAGTTTATTAACAATCCCCATGGTATGAAATTCTTGGAATTGCTTCCAATCCATTGTTGAGAAAGATAAGACTCATCTTTTTCCCAAGAAAGTATTTCATCATTCATAGGATAAGCACATTCAAAAACACCATTTTTAGAAGGATTTCCAATATTCTAAACTCCTTTCTAATATTGATTAGTTTCATGTAGCATAGGGTCAACACATACTAGAATAGCTTCATCATGCTCTACCGGAGATATGTCTGGAAATTCTTTGTTTAGGGTCAAAGATAGATTGATACCTGAATCATCTATGGGAGTATATTCTTGTGTATTAAGAACCAAGGATTGATCAAAATCATCAACCACAACTAGGAACCGATCTTTATAAAGCTTCATCATTTTGCAAGTAGAAAAGGAGATTTTGTTCGTAGTTTCACCTTTGCAAGGAGTGTTCTCTAAAATATCCAATAATCTTAAAGACTACATCTCTTTTGTTGAGCCATCATTACCCTTCTCCATATTTATTCTTGAATTTATCTCTCAAAGCGAATTTTTAGAATTAAGCGACTCCTTCCTAGAGCATGATTCCACTTCACCCTCATTACAATCTTTGTTACAAGAGCATTAAAAAAACTGATATTGAAAAATAAAGGTTCTAGAATGGGACCATCGCATTCTTTAAGGAAAAGAGGATCATTAACTTCAAATATGAAATGAAAAACTTGATTATCCAGCTGTGTACAAGTTTGAAAAGACTTATCCTCTACACTTGTTGCAGTAGGAAGTTCTTCTAAATTTTCAAAATTGAAAATGTCAAAATCTAGAAGGAAAGTATAATTAGGTACAACATTTTCTTTTAGACTTACACGATTTCTAACATCCTATTTTTCCTAAATTGTCCACACTTGCTCTTCATGAGCCTAAGAGGCCTTTTGTTGAACCTCTTGCTCATTCAAAATGAGATAATTGAATAAGAGGGATGAAACCAAAATAAATGGAGCTTCATCATCATCCACCTGTAGTTCTTTTTCAAGTTGCTGCACTTTTCCTTTGCATTCTTCCAAATCTTTAAGTTTGTAAAATTTGTGACATAAACATTTCCACAACAAGGTGGCTAAGTGATCATTTTCGATCTTGAGATTGGTCTTTATGACATGGGATATGCTTCCTTTGTAGTTCTTGAATCAATCTTGCAACCCTTTATCATTCATTTGCATGATCTCCAATATGGTAGGGTTGGTTCTCATATTTCTTATGACTTTTCTATTTGGCATGGTCATTGTACAGAGCCGCCAGTTTCTAGCCTTTAGAGACAAAATAAAACTGAGGAAACAAATGATAGGCACTGATCTTTGGTTCCAATTTCCCTAGCAGAGTTTCAAAAAGCTATTGGTAAATAGATTTGTCCTCTTGAAAAGACCTTCAAAAATGACCCTTAAATACCCAAAATGGGAAGACAAATAAGAACCAATAGTTGGTTCATTTGCAATGGGATATGCAAATGCCCTCTGAATTTTGATGAGAAGGTAAACATCCCTTTGTTAGATGTAGGATGAATAAGTGCACCTTTAACTTGAAAGCACCAAAGGCAGATCAATATTCACCGATCAATATGGATTAAATGTAATTATAAAATTTATGAACTTGAATAATGGAAAGAAATAAAAATAGATGAACAACTGAAAACTGACCACTTGTCTACCCTTCTCATTTATAGAGAAACAAGGGGAGATTTAACATGCATCTTCACACACATGAATATATAAAACCTCTTGATTTCATAACCCATACAACCCATTATAAATGAAATAAGAGATATTAAGAAAAATATTTCAACAACCAAAAGATCATTACAATTAAAAAATATCAATTTAAATGAACTGATCTAAATAATATATCTCGTTATTTCAAAATACAACCAACTATGGCCATTTCCACCCTAATTCTTGCTCCATAATCAATATGCAAAATAGAAAAATTAATCCCTTTCTTTCCCTCTCTATTGTAGTAAAATTTAGAAAATGTTTCCCTAGAATAGCCCACTGACTTCCAGAAAAAGAAGAACCCCACAGACCAAATTTTTTGGCAATAAATAACTTTACAAGGTTAATATTCAGTTTTGTAACTAGATCTTAAGGACAACTGAATTTCACCTTTCATATTTGCAATATCTCATGGTTGCAATCACTAATTATTTAAGAATTATCCTAAACCTTTTTGGATCTTTTAATGTTTTCTAAAACATTAGTACGAAGAGGTAGAATTAACTAAAATTTGTCTTCATATAACACTTATTATGAGACTAGATGTCTTACAAAGAGTCACACCCTTCTTTCATTATTGGTTTTATTCCTTTGCATAGGCTCAAGCTTCGAACTTGTTAATACATTTTTTAGAAATAGCTTTTCCTGTGTTAAATTTAATCTATAGAGAAAAATATACCCGCTCTCCCTTTTCATCATGTCTATATTCAATGATTTATAAACCGTGACTCGGGTTCATTCATTTTTCAACTGTTGCTCGAGCTATTTGGTTTGGGCCTATGGAGAGCACAAGCCCATTCTCGATGCCAAATTAGGTGTCATTATTTTCATCTCTACAACTTAGTGATTAGATTGGCATACTTCTTCTTTTCTGTCTGGTTGCGATAAATGGCAACTCCCAATATCACATAACTTTAAGAGTATTTTGAAGCAATACAGGGACGACATTTTAATACTGCAAGTAGTTCACTAAGAATTGATTCTTCTAAATTTATAACTTATGTAGAGCTATGGACAGAATATATATAGGCTTGGACATAAACATAATCGACGAATTGGCTGAGCCCATGATCATCACTACAGACTTTTCATGATTCTATATCTATATGTGAGCCTTTTGGATTGGGAATAGTTATTAAAAGAAATTGTGTAGCCCTACAATCATTTATTAGTTCCTGCCATGACAGATAACTACAGCGGAGGGCTAAGCTATTAAATAGTGATTAAACATTCTTCCAGAAACCAGGAGTATCATTTAATTTCTCTTTTTCTGTACTATAATTCTGTAATTCAACATTTAAAATGGAGACTTGATTGGATTTTATCAGTTTTTTGTACAATGTGACCACTGGCAGTTCTCCTTGGCCAAATTAGAGGCATTGCAGATGTTTAGTTTTTTCAAAGGCTCTAATCCACATTCCGACGCAAGAGAAGGCTTAGTAACAGAGAATTGCTTGCTCATTGTCAAGAAGCCTACGTCATTCTCAATAAAGTTTCCATTGGAAAATAAAATAAAATCTGGGAATGTAAATGTTTTTAGGATGAATGCGGGACACACTTGGCATTTTGGATTTGACTGTTATTTGCATGCTAATTGACATGTCTCAAATACAATTAAACCTACAGATTATCAAAATCCCCATATGCTACATGCATTCCATTCGCGTCCATCCAGGGCATAGAACTGTGGTCTACGACAGTAAAAAAACGGTGGAGACTTGGTAGTTACGATTGCATTAAAAGTCATTCTCACTAAACTTTCCGATGTGAAGGAGGCTCTCCATTGCAAGTGACCCTGTACTCATGGCTTCCAGCGGAATTCATCTTCTTCCCAACATTCATTCTCCGCCTCTACCCTATCTCCATCTGCGTTGCAATCCAACCTCATTTAAGCCAATTTGTCTATTCATACAAGCTTTTCAAAGAAAATTGCATATCCAACGATCAGAAAGCCCTATTTTCAATTTAATGAGTGGTGGGAACTTTTATCTTTCCAACTACCCTAAATTGTGTTCACTAAAATGGTCGGCGTGATGGGCAGAAGCATTTGATACCTCATTTATAGCATGCTTATCTTGCAAAGTGTGCAAAATATTTGGCACATTCACTTAACATCGTTCTCTTTGTTTGTTTGTTTTTTAAAGCTTTCTTGTCCTATTTTTCAGATTTAGGGCCTCTATGATACACAACAATAAGAATACTTTGGAAGAAAAAAATATTTTTATTTGTAAAAATTGTGGAGCCTTCCATTAATTGTAATCATTATGATAAAAATTGTACTAAAATACCTATGTAGAATAAACTAGTGATAGCCATCCATGTGCTTATATGTTGTACAATTTGTTCATTGTAGCGTCATATTGAAGCCTAGTATATTTAAACATTGTATTTTTAAAATACTTTTCACCTTGGCATCCCTAAAATTATGTACTTTACACAGAATAAATAACCACACCAAAAATGCTGGATAACTCAATCTGTCATTAGCTGGTATCATTGTCATTCTCTCTTTTTGTGCGAAGTATAAAATTCAATTTAAACTCACAACCCTAAACCTAAAAATTTTGCTTGGCACATGAAGGTGCCGAGTGGCAATTTGCTCGGCACTTAAAAACTGCTTGGCACAGGAAGGTGCCGAGTGCCAATTTTGCTCAGCACATGAAGGTGCCGAGTGCCAGGCAACAGGTATCGAGTTGGTTCGGCACTCAAAGAAATAATACTTAGCAACAATGGATGCCGAGTAAGCTCAGCTCCAAAGGAAATGCTCGGCAACAATAGATGCCGAGTGAGCTCGGCTCCAACTGAAAAAGAGGATGCCAAGTGTTCTGTTCAACTAGAAAAAGTTATAACTTAAGAAATTCCAATGTGAATGCTTTCACCATTAAAACCAGAGAGCCAAAGCTTTAAGCTTTCAAACAAATTACTCAAATGCAACATACCAAGGAAGAGCAATGCATTCAAGTATGCTTGCTTGCCTTCTATTCAATCTTTGATATAAACTATTACAAAATCTGGGAGCATTCGGCTTCAACCAGAAAACCCTAAAACAACCCTAAACTGGTAAAACTTCAAACTTCAATCAACTTTAAACTTGCAACTCTAATGGCTACATACAATGGTGCCTAGAGCAATCACTGCTTCAATAGAAAAAATCCAAACAACAACTTACAAAGAGAATAGGGGAAACACGTGCAACTGCAGGCACAAACTTCTTTTCTTCTTCCTTCTTTTTCTCTGCTCTCCTCTGCAACTTCTGATCTACTTGAACTCACTGAATGAATGAATAAACATTCCTTTTGTCACATTCCATTTTCCCCCTCTTTTTTGATTTCAAAATCTCACCCACTGTATTTATGTTTTCTATCTATTCTGCTAGTGGTCAGGTGGTAGGTGGGCATTTGGCTCCAGGGGCAAGATAACCACTGCATTAAATATTCCAACAATCCCCCTTTGTCTCAAGCCAAACAAAACAAGAATCACAACCGATCCACATCAACTACACCAAGACACTCTCTTAGGTGTACAAAAGTTCCAATGCTTAAAGGCTTAGGCTGGGGTCCCATGGGCACCTGCTTGGTTAAAAATAGAGTGGCTGCCGCTGAGCTTTTTTAGGAACATTTAAAGGGGAACGGTCTCATGGGCATGACATTTAAATTTGCTTTAAAAAATTAGCTCCTAAATTGAAGGAAATATTAAAAATATAAATTGTTGTTTTCAGAATTTTTGGTAGGATGATTTCAATTTGGAGGGAAAATGAATGGTAGGTTCTTGCCAAGTGGTAGAATTCTTCCCTAAACTGTAGGGGCTATTTCCACCACCCCCCCCGCCCCCCCCCCCCCCCTTTTGCATCCTCTCAACTAAAAAGTAGGGGCTCCTAGTTAATAAAAAAAGATTTGAAATTAAGCTTTAGCCCTCCCAAAATATTATCATGGGACGTCCAGCTCCTTAAATATAGAGCCCAAGCCCCCCCCCCCCCCAATGGGACCCTAGGGTTAGTAAATATGTCTGCTAGCTACTGCTTAGACTTGCAAAATTTCATCTTGATATCCCCATTCTCCACCAACTCTTTGATGAAGTGATATTTGATCTCTATGTGTTTGCTTCTCCCATGGAAGACTAGATTCTTGGACAATGCAATTGATGAGATGTTGGTACAATAAATTTTGGTTCCATCCTCTTGCCTTTCATTCAAATCTATCAAGATCCTCCTTAGCCAAATTGCTTAACATGCTGCTCCATTTGCTGCTATGTATTCAGCCTCTGCTGTAGATTGAGCAACAATAGGTTGCTTCTTGGATGCCCATGAAATTGCACCTGATCCCATATGAAACATGTATCTAGAAATGCTCTTCCTATCTTCTAAACTTCTAGCCCAATCACTATTAGTGTAACCAACCAACTCGAAATCATCATTTGCAGTATACAAAATTTCAAATCTCTTAGTACCTTTCACATACCATAGGATCCTCTTTCATGCTTGTCAATGGGAATCCTTTGGTGTTTCCATAAATCTAGAAATTAGACTTACTGCATGCATTAGATCTGGCCGAGTTGTAGTCAAATACATTAAACTTCCAACCATACTCTTGTATAGTGTTGGATCCACTCTCTTGCTAGTCTTCCTTGCTCAACTTCAGACCTATTGTTGGTGTGGGGGCTACCTTACTGTTCTGCATTTTAAATATCTCCAAGATATGCCTTGCATATTTTTCTTAAGAGATGAAGATGCCATCATGCATTTGTTTTACTTCTATGCTTGGAAAGTATTTCAAGAGACCTAGGTCTATCATTTCAAATTCACTTTTCATGACCTCTTTAAACTCACCAATTAGAGCCTTATCATTACCAATAAAAATCAAGTCATCTACATACAAGACAACAATCAATACATTACCATCTACTGCCTTGATGTAAAGAGTGGGTTCACCATTGCTTTTGCTAAAGCCATTGCTCATCAAATATGAGTCAATCCTACTATACCATGCCCTTGGAGCTTGCTTGAGCCCATAGAGAGGTCTCTTCAATATATATACTTTATTCTCTTCACCTACAACTTCATAACCAGGTGGCTACTCCACATACACTTCTTCTTTCAATAGACCATTTAGGAAGGTGGACTTCACATCCATTTGAAATACCTTCCACTTGTGCTGGGCTGCAATTGCTATGACACCAGACACAATTTTCATTCTTACAATAGGGGCATATGTCTCATCATAGTCTCTTCCATACAACTATTTGTAGCCCTTGACTACTAACCTTGCCTTATGCCTATCAGTCTTGACTTCAACATTGCATTTGGTCTTGTAGACCCATTTCACTCCAATCATATGCTTCTTTGGAGGCAATTTAGTTAGCTCCCATGTCTCATTTCTTTCTATGGTATCTATTTTCTCATCCATGGCCTTACACCATTTCTTCTCTTTAATAGCTTCTTCAAAATATACTGGATCACTATGAGAAAATAATGCAAAATTAACACTCTCATCATAATCTTCATACCTTTCATCTTGGTATATCTCCCTAAGACTCTTGATCTTTCTTGGTAATAGGGAGGAGAGTGTGGGATCAAAATCTTCACTGCTACTACTTTGCCGACCAGCTCGATCTTCACTAGTACTCGACACTAACACTCGGTCATGCCTAGAGGAGCTCGGTAATGTCTGAATCTGCTTGCTTTTTCTTCTACTTACTCCTTCTTCTTGCTGTTCATCAGCATCTTCTTCACTCATAATTGACACTTTACTAGAAGTACTTGGTGACTCATCAATTGAACCATACCAAGACTGATTTTCAAGAAATTCCACATCTCTTGAAAGAGTCATCTTGTTGTTCAATAGGTCATACAATCTGTATGCCTTTGATTCTAAGTTGTACCTTGTGAAGATGCACTTCACATCTTTGTCATCCAATTTTTGCCTTTTTTTTTAGGCACATGTGCATATGCAACACATCCAAACACCCTTAGGTGTTCAACTATCCATCTTCCTCGTGACCATGCTTCCATTGGAATTTTATCACGAACTACCTTTGTAAGACACCTATTAATTAGGTAAATTGCTATTGCCACAACCTCTCCCCAAAATTTAGTTGGGAGATCTTTTTCTTTCATCATGCTCCTTGCCATTTCAACAATGGTCCTGTTCTTTCTTTTAGCCACTCCATTCTGCTATGGTGTATAGCTGGCTGTGAGCTCTTTCTTTATGCCATGTTTCTTGCAAAAATTTACAAAAAAAATTGGAGGTATACTCCCCTCCTCTATCTAATCTTAGGATCTTGATATAACATCCACATTCCTTTTCAGCCTGGGATTTAAATTCTACAAATTTATCAAATGCTTCAGATTTATTTTTTAAGAAATACACCCATGTCTGACGACTGAAATCATCAATAAATGTTATGAAATAAGTACTCCCCCCAATGGAAATAACTTACATAGGACCGACTAAATCAATATGCACTAACTCTAATGGATATCTCCCCCTCCTAGAATTTTCAAAATTAAAGGCAAGCCTATGTTGCTTACCTAAAATACAAGCCTCACACTTGTCACAAGAATTTCTTATACATTGCAAACCTTCTACCATTCTTTTATTTGACAACAAATTTAAACCAGCATAGCCTAGATGACCATACCTGAGGTGCCATAGCCGTGAGGGGTCTTCAATCACACTCCTTAGAGCTGATTGTGTGTGAGGTGCAACACCAACTTGAGATGAGAAACATGTCTCTATCCTCAAGGGAAACGTTCTGTTCTTTGTCATTTGAATTACTGCAAGTAAGTTCTTGAACCCATCCTTTTCATGAATGACACACGTGTCATTCTCTATCAGCACTTTGTATCCATTTTGAATGAGCTGAAAAATGCTCATCAAATTGTGCTTCATACCAGGGGCAAAATACACATTTTGTATTTCTTTCTTCGCACCTTTCTTGGTGCGGACCATAATAGATCCTTTGCCAACAACTTGGTAGGGTTCCATTGTTACCCATCTTAATTTCTGATTTGAAACTCTTGTCAATGAATGAAAATAAGGTCTCATTGCCACTCATGTGGTTGCTACATCCACTGTCAAGGTACCAAACCTCAAGGCTTCATTCTTCACCAACATTACACATGATGAAGGCAGTGACATTGTTTCAACTTCCCATGTTCACATCAACCACATTTGCTTGTCCTAACTGATCATTTTGCTTCTTCCAACATTCACTTGCATAATGCCCATATTTATGATAGTAGTAGCATTCTACATTACTCTTATTTGAGTTTTAATTTTTCTTACCTCCTCTTGAAGTATTTTGTGAGCTACTTGCTCCATTTTCTCTTTCAGAGCTTTCTGTTGCAACATTTCTTTGTCCTCCATTACCTCGGCTTCTACCTCTGAAATTTTTGCTTGAGCCATTTCTTCCTCTCCCCCTTCCTCTTGGATTTTTCTGAGCCTTGAATGGTTGGTCTTGGGAAGAAGAAGATATAGATCTATTGATCCTGTGCTCATGGGTTTGAAGAGTACCCATCAACTCATCCATTGTCAAAATAGTGAGGTTTTTTGCCTCTTCTATGCTCATGACCAAATTGTCATATATATGAGGTAAACTCCTCAATATCTTTTCCACTATACTTCACTCTTGATAGTCTTCTCCATTTGACTTCAATTGGTTAATCACATTGGAGGTCCTTGAACTAAAGTCTGCAACTGATTCATTTTCCTTCATTTGAAGGTTCTCAAACTCCCTCCTGATGTTCTACAGCTTTATAGTACAAACTTTATCAGTCCCCTTGAAGTTCATCTCAATGATATCCCATGCTTCCTTTGCATAATTTTCTGCTGCAATCTTTGGAAATACTATCTCTATCATTGCTGCTTCAATAAGACTTAATGTCTTTGCATCTTTCCTCCTTGACTCTTTCAAATGAGTCTTCTGTGCATTTGTGAGAGCAGCATATTGAGTTGGGTCTATTACATCATTGAACCCATTAACTACAAACTCTCACAAATCATTTGCAACCATAATGGTTTTCATTTTTTTGCCCATGTATCATGATTTTGCCCATTGAAGAGTGGTAGCTGCTGCCATATCTTTTCTGCATCTCCTACCATATCTAATATCCTAAGAAAACTAATGCCCTAACTCACTATGGATGTGGGGCCTCAAAGCTCTGATACTATGTGAGAAATATAAAATTCAATTTAAACTCACAACCCTAAACCTAAAAATTTTGCTCGGCACAAGCTATTTGTCGAGTGCTAGTTATGCTCGGCGCATGAAGGTGCCGAGTGGCAATTTTCTCGACACTTAAAAATTGCTCGGCATAGGAAGGTGTCGAGTGCTAGTTTTGCTTAGCACATGAAGGTGTCAAGTGTCAGGCAATAGGTGCCAAGTTAGTTTGACACTCAAAGAATAATACTCGGCAATAATGGATGCCGAGTAAGCTCGGCTCCAAAGGAAATGCTCGGCAACAATAGATGCCAAGTGAGCTTGGCTCCAACTGAAAAAGAGGATGCTGAGTGTTCTGTTCAACTAGAAAAAATTATAACTTAAGAAATTCCAACGTGAATGCTTTCACCATTAAAACTAGAGAGCCAAAGCTTTAAGTTTTGAAACAAATTACTCAAATGCAACATACAAAGGAAGAGCAATGGATTCAAGTATGCTTGCTTGCCTTCTATTCAATCTTTGATATAAACTATTACAAAATCTGGGAGCATTCGACTTCAACCAGAAAACTCTAAACTGGTAAAACTTCAAACTTGCAACTCTAATGGCTGCATACAATGGTGTTTGGAGCAATCACTCCTTCAACAGGACAAATCCAAACAACAACTTATAGAGAGAACAGGGAAAACACGTGCAACTGCAGGCACAAACTTCTTTTCTTCTTCCTTCTTTTGCTCTGCTCTCGTCTGCAACTTCTGATCTACTTGATCTGCTTGAACTCACTGAATGAATGAATAAACATTCCTTTTGTCACATTCCATTTTCCCCCTCTTTTCTGGTTTCAAAATCTCACCCACCGTATTTATGTTTTCTGTATGTCCTGTTAGTCATTAGGTGGTAGGTGGGCATTTGGCTCCAAGGGCAAGACAACCACCACATTAAATATTCCAACACTTTTATCATCTTCCTTTTTCAGATTTGTAGGTAGTGCTCACCAACAAGTATCCATTACAAATAACCATATAAATGACTATGATTAAACAAAATAGAGTTTGCATATAATCTTTACAGAAGAATTCCTGAAAAGCTTTGAATATACAATATTAACAAATTACGTACATTAACACACTTAATGTTTCTGTGTTTCTATTATACAAAAGTTGAAAAGGTACTTTCAAGACAATTTGTGGGTTTATGAAAGACTTTGTGATATTTCAAGTATTGATTACACGTTCTTCTTTAATTAAGTAATTGTAACGAGCTGCCTCTCTAATATTTAGTGTTACTTGGTCTAAATGCTTACAGAGATAATGCAATCAAAACCCATATTTTTATAATTTTTAATAGACTCAATCAATTTAACAAAACTTTGTACCATCTCCGCTGAATTAAAAATCCTGCCACATTCTATTGAAAGTTTATTAATTGTGATTTTTTTGTTTGAAGAAAGTGTATTGTGAATAATGTTTCATTTAAGTATACACTCTTTGCAACGATTTGATTAGTTGCAAAGTATTTTCAAGTTGTCAACTATGTTTCAAGGTTCTTATCAACAGGATGTTTGTATTATCTTATGGTTGGAATAGGGTTATTAAAATTTGGGTTAGACATGAATTTGAGACTTTGATAAAAGTTGCTTGTACGGTTTTCTATAATTTCAAGCTCTGAACAACTTTTGAAGTGAAAAACAAAAATTTGGCATACACGGGTAGCTAAAGAAAGTGCCTATATCAAAACAATTTTTCTTCAAGTTTCATAATAACATTGACAAATCTTAGGCAAAAGCTTACAATGCAAAGGTAACTTGTGAGCTTCTTATGTGACTTAATATATAATAAAAATTAATTTCAACAAATAATAATAATTAATCTAGACTTCAGCCGTTTACCGATTTTTTTTTTTAACAAAAACATTGACAAATCTTGATGTTGTTAAGCTGGTCTATAATAAAATGCCTCTACTATTTATGGAAAAGAAAAGTATATTCTCTTAGGGCCCATTTGGCAATGGGAATACAAGTGGAATAGGCATATGTAAATTCTTAAAATTTTGAATTCTTCATTTGGATGCACCAAATCGGAATTGGAATACGAAGTAAAATAGGAATACGTATTCCAATTTTTGCCCAAAAATGGGGTTTTGCAATTCCACCCAAATAGGTGTTATTGGAATACGTATTCCTATTCCAGAATAGCTATTCCTATTCCCGCAGCCAAACAGGCCCTTACCTTATTTTGGAAGCTGGTCATACAAATTTGGAATGTGTCTCTGGTTTGGAAGGGCAGTTGATATTTCCAATCAAGATGTCAGTATCTCACCAAAGCCCTCTATGATTGATTTTGGTCATAGCAACGGATACCAATCAGATTGTTTCTCCACAAAGCCATTTTTCGTGTATTAAGATGTGAGTGTCTTAACAAGTTATATTTCCAATACTCAACAATAGAATCAATAAAACTCTATTTGATAGAACATTGAGTTCCAGAAATAAATCAATATTACTGCGAAAACCATATACCAATTAACTCTATTAGATACAAGACTTTTAACAATTGCCAACATAATCTTCTTGTACCTGGCAGAATTGTAGCTCTTGATTTTTTTATTGTGTAGAACCGCATGTGTATTAATTTTTCCATCATTGTAGGGTTCAATTACTACCATGTGACTTGGACTGGTGTCATCATGTTTTTCCAACGTAAACATACTTCATTCAAAGCTAAGAACACTAATGATTACAAATCCATATCATCATGTCATTATTGATCTTATCGACGGATCATTTAATCAGTGCACAATTTTTGTTTACTCAACAGATCCAATGCCAGTCCGTAGGCTTTCAAGTTTCCATCTCATAGCCAATATGAACACGTGAATGCCCCTATTTTGGTAATGCCAATATGAACAATATGTGCTGTCAGGATGAACCATGTATGTGATTTTACATTCAAATTAGAGACGTCCGATATGGCCAATACTCACATTAGATTCACATCATCGATTCCCTAATGCTTCCACATGAATATTCTCACAGCTCATGGTGAAATTGCTCAATCTATCTCTATCAATGATAAGAATCGACTAGGTACTTGACACCTTCATTGGCTTTGTGGTTGCTCCTAAAATTAGATTAGATGTCAAACATCATCTGTCCTGAGGCTTTTGATATCGGCTTCATCTTTTGGCAGATATAATTGATTGCGATCATGAATAGACTCGGGTTTCAGTAACCCAATCGGCCTCTGCATATATGAAGGCGGGGAATTACTTGTACAATCTAATATTGTATCCGTATTTTTTTTGCTCTTCTTCAATAATCAATAGTTCAAAATGATAATAACCCAATATTTACAAAATATGCATTCTACTCGTAACACAACCTTGTGTTCATGTGGCTCATATAAATAATGACCAAGTCTCTTCCATTAATCTGGCATTTAAATAATGGAAAATGAGATTCTTCCGTTATACATTTCGAGACACCTTTGCCGTTCACCATGCTTCATTAGAACTTGCGTCCGGTGTTCTTGGACTCATTAGAATTATCTGCAGTTGCTATAACAATGAACTTCAAATCTTTCAATATGGATAATCAAAAACTTATTCCTTCGAACCTTCATTAATTTCCCCACTATTTGAGCCGTCAGATTCATTTTATTGTCATAGACTTCTCAGCCTCTTTTCGTATTCCTAGAAAGATAGAGGACTTATGCTTGTCCATCCGTGCATACTTTATTTATCCTATCATTATCAATACAAGACATGTAATATCAACAGGAGAGCCTACTTTTATCTCTGTACAATAGTCAAACTTATCGAGCTCGGATCTTTGAAATGGATCTACTCTTTGTCCTGGGATCATTATGAACTGACATTTTCGAATCAGTAAGTGTGACCTTTTCCAATTGAACCATTGAGCTCTAACCTTGAACTAAAACTGAATGGTGGTATTGAACTTGGACTTGCATATTGAACTCTGAATTTTAAACTACATGGTTTGAATTTCAAGTTCAATACTGCATGTCAATGATATCTCCTTACAAAGTATAACTTTACATAAACATCATTAGAAAAATTCAATGTAAAATATGATAAAATGGGAGGGATTTATCTATTGGGTTCGGTTTTAAAAAGTTTAAAAGTGTGGTGCAAGGGGCATGTCAATAGACTTGATTCACTAATACCAATTGTTTGAAAGTAAAGTCCACCAAGATAACTGAGGGTAGAGTGAATTATTTATGCATTTAAAACAACTCTCAATGTCTTTATTAATTTCAAAACATGTAAACAATAGATGTGACAACCATTGAAAGATAACTATGTACGGTAATAGTAGATAAGTTAACTAGGGCATCCCTTAATCTTAGGGAAAACCCTAGTGGGAATGATGCCCACAAGATGACTTATAAATATAAAATTTCCCTATGAGAGGATAGACCCTTTTAGATGTCAATGAAATTAGTACATCCAATTCCCTAGTAGGAGGCATTGAGTTCCTATTAGGAGGTTCCTTCCATGTTATGAGTTGAAAGGAGGACAATTAAACCCTTTGTCCAAACAACCTCTGTAAAATTCTCACTTAATTATAAAAGTATGAAGTGATAGTTGTCCAACCAGAAAATTATCTTGCCAATTTTTTTTTTTAAGCTCATTGTCCATTAACCATGCTCATTCTTTCTCCTCTTATTGTGCCTATACCACACCAAAACACGTCTTAGATCTCAATACAAGATCTGCAAACTTGCATCACAATGATCCTTTTGACCAGTTACTCACATTTACCAATCTTCTCTTATCACATTCACAAATCACTTTTATTCGTTCATTCTTCATCACAAGGAAAATAACTCTTCTTTATACGAAATCCTCAATATAATTCATTGAGTATGACTTGAGGCTTTCCCAAATATAATTGGAATAGGACCAAATTAAGATATTACAACACATTACATATTTTCATATTTATAAAAACATTTTTGTCTCACATTCTTCATATCTTCTCACACGTGCAACCTCAAACTTTACATACTTGCTGACATCATCATCAAGCTATCTTCTATCACTTTCTAACTGTGGTTTATCATATTCAATCCATGTTAAGAGACATACAGGGATAATTTTAAGGAACCCCCACCCTCCAAAAATTTATAAAATTGTGGCGAATCACATGTCATTTGGGTGAAAAAAATTTAATAGTGTTGGCGAATTATGCGTCAATCGATGGATATTTGATGGTAAATTTTTTAATATTTTAGACAAATTTTTATAAAATAATGGCGATTATAATTTTTGATTTTAATAAAATAATTAATATTGATGGCGAATTATGTTTTGAAATGTAATTATGTTAAATGTATTATTTGAGAACTTAGGTCGTCTGATGATCCAAGATCAATGGCTGAGGTTTAATTTCGGCCAACATTTCTTGAAGGAAGAAGAATTGTCGAGGTAGTCACCAGAATGTTGACACATATCAAGATAAGTTTTCTATGGAGTATAGTGTCACTCATTAAAAAAAAATTCACATAGGAAAATGGGAATTTGGCCAATGATGATCGTCGAAAGAGACACTCAATTAATTCCATGGTGAATAACAGTAAACATTAAAGAGAAATATGGGCGAAGAACTCGACTACCAAGCTAAAATTACGTAATAATAGTGGTGAACATTTCAACCACTATATGAGTATTTTATAAAATCCGAGCAAACTGATCAACTAGTATACGGTATTTTTTTTAGCCAATTTCTATAGCCCAATCGGGACATATTAGCCAATTGGCAAATAATAGCCACTTAAAAAATCCCTGGAGACATAATCCAATTACTAGAAATCATTTCTCGAGACCTCTTTCTACAAACCATCTTTTGTAAATCACCAACAACTCTCATTAGTCTTCGACTTCTTGTACACACTCTTAGCCATGTCATTAGCACATGTTGTAGAACATGTCCCCAACTGTGCTTGATCATATCTTTAATAATCAATCTAAAAAACCTCAATCTCTATCTACTACTCTGTCAATCTTCACAACAAGTTGAAATCAATGACAAACATAGTCATGAATGCAACACATAGTCATATTGTCAATCCCTCCAAAGCTCCAATAATGCTAGGATACACCCCCAAAGGAATATCATCAGCATTCATGTTACCACTCTTGTCACTGAAGATTATTCCCTTCATATTAACAACTTAGAATCTTCCACCTCACTATCCCTCATACACTCTAATTTCATAGCTTGGTCTATACAAAATTAATGACCTGAGCTACCATTAATTCAAAATGATTATGAGATGTCTTGCTACCTAAATGCTATTAAGCATGTAGTCTCTTCCACCAACCAACCAACTTTAAACATTACTGAAATAGATATCAAGCACCTTAGTCATAAAATAAAATGAAAAATGAACAATCTGTGCTTTGATGGTGAAAAACCTTTGTGGTGGTGTTAGAGTTTAAAAATAGTAAAAGGAAAGACATATTGAAGGGTAAAAACCTCTTTGAGGCACTTGAAGATGACATACTTGATTGCCTACCTAGCTATTTTCAAAATAGATCATCTATGTTGATTGAACCTACACAACCTATCAACTTTGGTATGCTAGAGTCTCCTAAGATTATACATTTGGCTTAATCATTGTCAACTAAGGAAAACAAACAATTCACCTAGTTCTTCTACAAATAGAAAATTAACTTTTCTTGAACATATGTTGACATGCTTGGGCTTGACACTGATTTAATCATGCATCACATTTCTATAGCTCCTAGTGTCAATCATATTAAACATAAATTGGAGAAAAATGCATCTACTTGTTTCCATATTGGTGAAGGTTGAATTAGAGAAGCTCTGGTGTGCCAAGTTTATAAGAGCTATAGATTTGTTGGAAACTAATATTGGATCAATTGTTATATTTTCATTGATGTTATAACCTTATTGGTAAGACATTTTCTATCTAAGTAGAGTGTCATATCAAGATGATTGATGAAGAGGGTTTGAGAAGATGAGATAACAAAAGGACCTAGAGGAAAGCTTGATTAATGAGAAGCTACAATAAACAGTTGATTAATCAGACTTTGACAAGATAAAATGAATTTTTAATCATCACCCAAGTGGAGAAGACAAAGCTTTGAAGGCTAGAAGAAGTGATCAATAGAAGACCAAATGCGTATGATTGACCAAGCAAAGAGAAGAAGATTAAGGAACTAGAAGTTTATGTTGAGTCATGTTAAAATTTATCGAGTGATAGTATAACTTGAGCAAAATAAAAGTATCGATCAAGTATCAATATCAACCAATTATTAGAAAGTATGTTGAACAAACAACTAGTAACAACCAAGTAATTCAATGATGACTGAGCATAAGAATCCAATGCTGGTTGAGTGACAATATTTGATAGCTTGTGAGGAAATCTTAATTTCTAGCTGACATAATTGAATTATCAAAATATAGAAAGCTTGTTGAAGATAAGGATGGATGACCTGAAGCATTTAATTCAAGGGAAACCATGTTTGAGAATTTCTATGCATGAATTTGAGGACAAGGTTGGAGAAGTTTCTAGAAGAGAAAGGAGGAGACAAAATAATTGAAAGATTTGATGAATCTGACCAAACCCTAATATATATAGTGGTGTTCAAGTTGAAGAAGATTAAAATCACCTATTTAAGGAGGTACAGGGGATAACGAGAACATAATCTTAGTCGAGTGATAGTATTGGACAATTTATGAGGAAATCTTGATTTCTAGCTGATATACTTAAATTATTGGAATATGGAAAGCATGTTGAAGATAAGGATGGATGTCCTAGAGCATTTAATTAAAGGGAAACTGTGTTTAAGAATTTCTATGCATGAAGTCAAGGAGAAGATTGGAGAAGTTTCTAGAAGATAAAGGAAGAGACAAAATGATAAAAGGATACGATGAATCTGACCGAATCCTAATATTGTAATTCTAATCTTTTTTCTCTTGAACAACACCATAGATATTAGGCTTTGGTTAGATTCATCGAATCCTTCAATCATTTTGTCTCCTACTTTCTTTTCTAGAAACTTCTCCAAACTTCTCCTTGAATTCATGCATAGAAATGTTCAAACATGGTATTCCTTGAATTAAATTCTCTAGGTCATGCATCCTTATTTTCAACAAGTTTTGCATATTCCAATAATTTAATTATGTCAGCTAGAAATAAAGGTTTCCTCACAAACTATCAAATATTCTCACTCGACCCACACTGGGTTCTAACACTTGATCATAATTGAATTAATTAGTTCTTACTAATTTTTTTTTTCAGCATACTTTCAAATACTTGGTCAATATTGATGCTTGATTGATATTTCAATATTTTGTCTCTTGCTTTCTCTTCTAGAAACTTCTCCAAACTTCTCCTTGAATTCATGCATAGAAATGCTCAAACATGGTTTTCCTTCAATTAAATGCTCCAAGTCATCTATCCTTATATTCAACATGCTTTCCATATTCCAATAATTCAATCACGTTAGCTAGAAACCACAATTTTCTCACAAACTCTCAAATATTGTCACTCAGCTAACACTGAGTTCTAACACTTGTTCATCATTGAATTACATGGTTGTTACTAACTATTTTGTTCAACATACTTTCTAATACTTGGTTGATACTAATTCTTGATCGATAGTTATATTTTTTGTTGAGAAAAGTTTGATACAAGTATGAGAATATGTTTCAATCATTTTTTTGTCACTAATGTCAAACTTGCTACGTACTAGTAACATAACTTCTTAGTTGATTTGAATACTATCATTTATTTGATTAATGAAAAGGATTTGATCAAATGTGATAACAAGAGCACCTAGAGGAAAGGTTGAGTTATGATATGTAAAAGGAGTACAAAGGTCAGTTAAGATAGTGATGTTATAGTGTATTGTTTATTTACTTAAGGCCACAAAGGATAGATAGAATGACTAAGTCTAGAAGAACAAGGAAGACAAATTGTGTCTACTAAGATTGACCAAATACACACTTAATACCGAGTAATGTTAGTACAAGCTGAGCAGAAAATTAATAGTAGCTAAGCAGAGTGAAGATTTAGTGTATACAAAGTGAATTATAGACAATGCTAACCAAAGTGAACAATGTGTATTCTAACCTTTAATAGGGTTGGCCTTTCAGAGGGCATCACTTCATAAGACTAAGAATTAGTAGCATGATACTATTGGTTTTTCCCAAATTAGGTTTCCACATAAAATCCTTGTGTCATATGTGTGAATGATTCTATTACATTTCATGTTTACATTTCTGGAAAGTGATTTTTACCTAGGATAGTAACCTACAAGTACAAGTTTTGAATGATATGATGGATGCATGCAAGATACATAATAAGAAGATATATGTATGAGTTGTGTTAAGCACTAAAAAGTTTAATTGGAAGATTTTGGACCTTAGATAACTAATTCACCCCCTCTCTAAATTATTCTAAACTATTACAACAATTGGTATCAAAGAATTGGTTTCTTGTGAGAGATAGTTTCAAGGTACTATAAGTCAAAGATCAAAATGCCTAAGAGAGAGGTACCCAAGAATAACAAGGAGAACTTTCTGCATGGCAAAGTTTTATGAAGCTACACCTAGGAGGGCTTGGTGATCGTTCACAAATTACTATTACTATTAAACATGATGACCTTGCTGGATCCCTCACTATTGAAGATCTAAAGAAGAAGAAGAAAGAGCAAAATTAGCAAATTTTTGAGATTGCATCTTCCCTAAGTTATTATGAGTTTGATGATATCAAGAGCTGTGATATTATAAAGAAGATGTGGGATAATCTTCAAACCATCTGTGGAGGAGACACAAATGTTTTGAGAGCTAAATCTAAAAGTCTTAGAGGTAAGTTCGATGATATGAAAATGCATCAAAGTGAAATTTTTTTTGAGTATTTCTCTAGAGAAATTTTTTTGTTGTTAATGCTATTAGAGTACCTAATGTAAATATAGATAATGATACTATGTTGAGAAAATTATTGAGGACACTTCTTCCCATCTATGTTATTATAGTTTATGTCATACAAGAGTTGAGATGTATACCTAGCACTAACCTAACACTTGAAGGATTGGTAGGTAGTCTTACTACCTTTGAACTCTCTAATTTTGATAACTTAAAATATGAGAATGTTGAATCTTCCTTTAAAGATAAGTTGTCACTAAAAGAACCTGATGTAAAGAAAAAGAAAAATGTCAAATATGTTTCTAGTGACAATGATATAGATGAGGAAGATGTTGAACAACTTGAAGCATTCCTGGCTAGGAGATTTCAAAGAGGCAAAGGAAAATATAAAGGTAAGATGCCTATCATATGTTTGAATTGTAATTAGGTTGGTCAAATTGTTGCTAGATGTCTAGAGAAGAAGAACAATAGAAGTGGAGACGAATTCAAGAGAAAAAGAGATGAGAACATCAAAGACTATAAGGACAAAGGAAAGAAATCATGCTACATTGCTGAAGAGGATCAAATGAAGAATCTAGTGATCATGAGGATGAAGTCATCTATGTTGCAATAAAGGTTGAATCTAATGAAGATGTGGCAACTGCACTTTTATCTTATGTGAATAGGAGTGACAGATGGATTATTGACAATGGTTGTTCCAATCACATGACTATATATAAAAGTAAGTTCAATTCCCTTATGGATAATGATGAAAATAGTGTTGGATTTGAGAATTATGCACCATGTCTTATTAAAAGAAAATGATCAATTAAGTTGATAGATAAGATCATTTGTGATAAAGCTTATTATGTAGAAGGTGTTGGAGTTTCAAAACTACCAACCAAAAAAGTACTTGATACCAAGATTTTGAGGATAATTCTTGGTCTAAGGGTTAGCTACCTCCTATATTCAACTAAGATATCTTTAGATTTGGATCCAACTTTAACAAAATCTTAGGGATTCTCTACTCTTTAAGCTCTACAAAGCTTAGGTAGGTGCACCTTATGGATAAAAGTGTTGGTACTTGATATTTTCTTCACACATCACCCATTCACTAATATTTTTCTTCACACTTATCCCCTATAGCAGATCTTGGTCACAATTCTTCTTGGTTTCACAGATAATTCTTGGTTACAACATCTAACTATAACACATAGAGATTAATTACAAACAAGTGTTGACAACAATTAAATTCTTCATACATTAAAGTAAAAATTGATTTGATTTTAAAGTTTTGCTTCATGCAACTCCATGATTTCTTCAACATGCAACTGAATAAATGACCAATTCCCTATCCATTGGCATTCAGAGCCTACCCATCAATTTTGATCTAATTAATTTCCTTAGAATCAATTATATTAGCAATTAATGCTAAACCCCATTCTTATGAATATCCTTCTTATATGTAATTGAAAATACTATCAATTTAATGAAGCATTTACTTAATTCCTTGAATTAAAAGAAATAGAAAATTGATATAAAACTTATCCTAGTTGTATTAAATTGCATAAACCTTGCGCATACAATCTCAATATAACCATTGCATAACAATAGAGACAAAATTGAGAGAAAATAGATATGGTATAACATTCCCTTTATATTAACTCTTCTTGAAAATCATACAAATCTAATGTAAACTCTGAAATATTTCAAGGTATGACAAATTCTCATTCATTATGTTCCTATATTCTCAGATTTACATATGAATACATCACAAAATTGACACCAAGATTGACTAGACCGAATGCAAGAATAGCATAATATTAAAAATTACATAAATTTTGGACCCTTCCTTTAGCCTTGGGATCTCATTTATATAACATGAGATGCAATAAGCTATAGGCTGAAGGGAAAAAATGATAGTTTTCCTTAGAACACAAAGATTTTACAAAGGGGCTCAAACTATCACCATTACAAAAGGTAAAAACTTGGTACTTACTTGCACCATACAACAGAATATCATTATCATTTATTAGTTTGTGGTGGGACCATTTCTGTTGTGGCTTCTTTTTGTTGAGGGGCTTTGTTTGATGATTGACTCATTTGTATTTGTTGTCCTTCCAACTGTGGGACAATCTAATTTGCACATGAAGTGTCAGGTTTTGATACCTAGAAATTGATTACAATTTTTTGCTCTCCCTCTAAATCATCATGGATTGTCATGTCCACAGTTACAAATGGTTGTTCTTTTGTCAAAACATCAATTTGAACAACTGCCTCTTTTTCTGAAGTCTCTTTCTCTTCTTTCCTTTCTTTTGGTGCATCAGTTATTTGTAACTCATATGGGTCCACACCATCTTTATCAGTTTCTTTAGATATGAACTTATTTTCTTGAGAAAGATCTAACATCCACTTGTTGAAAAGTGAATCATCTAGCGAATTTAAGTTCAATATCTCCTATTGTTTCTTTAGGATATCTTTTCCTAATTTCTCAATTTTATCAAAATTCTTTTTGAAAGAATCAAAGAAAATCTAAACCAACACAACTTCCTCAATTATCTTGGTGAACCATATGAGATCCTTTTCATTTATGAATTTATTTAATCAAATTCATGTCAAATCATTCAACTCCTTCTCCCACTCTTCTTTATCCTCCAATTTATCTATAGCCTTAAGTGCATGAGGGAAAAACCCAAAACTTTTATCAAGATATTTTGAAAAATAATTGATAATTCTCCTCTGTAGCACAATTCTCTTGTTATCAAAATTAGAAAGGCCATTAGTCATATCAAATATTTTTTCTTCTTGTTCACAAGAAAGACTAATAACTGAGCAACAAAAAATAGTAACATCACTATCCCTACTATTCCATTTGTTCACAGTTATCTTCAAAGTGACCTCATTACTTTTCATCTCATTCCAAACATCCATTAATTTTGAAAATTCCTCATAAAATGCAAGAAAACATACCCTAATTACTAGATACATAATTGTGTCTCTTATTTTGTTTTCATACTGAACACCCAACTCCACATGCATTGACCATAATTTAGTCTTTTTTTCTTCAAATTCTTCAATTGTATACAATTTGGGTTCTTGTGGGGTAGTTCACATTTCTATAATTGGAGTTGTGTTGAAAGGTGTAACTAGAGGACAAGGAGGATAGGTAGTGCTTGGCTAGATAGAATCTTTTCCTACTTTCCGTTTTCCCAATTGTTTTTCCATTTGAGAAATCATTCCTCCCATTTGGTTTATCTTCCTCCCGGTTTCTTGATATTCCTCTAACACCTTCTCAAATTTATTATTCAATTCTAAGAATTTATTCTTATCTTTGGAAACAACCACTACTCCAAAATCTACTATTTCTTTGGACATCCTACCAACTCTATCACTATCCACCACATCTGCACTATAGACCATAAGATTGTCTGTATGCTCAGAATTTGAAACCTCTTGAATTTTGTCTTTGTTTCTTTTTTGAATTGACCATATTACCAAGACTTGATGGTCATCACTATATTTTAACCCCTTATGGGCCTATAAGACTTCTTCCTCAGTCTTAAACTGGGTGTCTTTTGCCTTCCTCACTGTGTCAAAGAGCATTGCATTGGCAATGTCCCACTCAGGTAATATCAAAACTCTTGAATCCTTCAGCAGTTTCCTACCCCCTTCAAGAGTTATCTATGTAAATTATTTTATAAGGTCAATTTGACCTATTCCTCAATTTTAGAGTCCTATCTATCAAGTTGCTCTATTTTAATCATTTTGCATTTTGCCTCAAAATTGTTAATGTTTCTTCTCCACAAAAACTAAGTGAAAGCTCTTGATTTAACAAAAATTTCATCATCTAAGAACTTCTTAGATGCCTCCTCCACTATAGGATCAATCTCTTTTTTTCTAAAATATCCCAGAATGAGGGTTAATGTAGGCATAGGGGGCTCTTCAGGCATTCCTTCTTCTATTTTTTGTGCTTATAACAATATCCTTCTCACCTCCCATTTGTTTTAACTATTCTCTTAAATACTTTTCATCATCTATGTAGAGGGGTGTTTGTGAGGGGGAGTACCCTTTAGCCCTAGAAGAGGAACCCTATTCTATTTTTTGTCTCTTGGAAGTAGGTGCAACACGTGGGCTCTCATAAATTTGTCTCTTATAAAGAGGTATAGGTTGTACACTCTATGCCACTACATACCTAGGTCTTCTTTGCAATATGATATTGTCCTAGTGATATGATTAGTCTACTAGCCAATCTAGTCTCTACCTCAATTACCTTGTCTAGATAAGCTTGGGTTAGGATTGCTTTCTTTTCATTTAAGGTTTGCATAAAACCATCTAAATTGTTCATAAGAAAACCTATTTTCACACCCCAATGTTTCTTATCAGCAAGGGGATCATATTTTGGCTCAAAAATATTCACAAAATCAAATACCTTACTATATACTTTCCATTTCTCTTTCCTAACCTCTTGTTCTTGCAATGAAAATTGATTTCTAATTACATCATCTGGGAAGTATACAATATGCTCATAGGATTTGACTCTTGTTCTCTCTTTGAACGAATCATAAAATCCCTCAGGATCTATGAACTGAGAATGGGACTGAGCCATCTGATACTTATCTAGAAATATCTCTAAATGTCTCCACCCTTTTTTAACATTAACAAAATTATGAATAACATTAATTTAAGGAAACAAAGGGAAACAAGATATCAAACATCATGGAGAGAGGGAGTGGTCAGGGGAGTAGACGGGAAGCATCTATTGAAAATTCAAACTTGGTTTCGGGCAAGAACCCTAACGGAGGAGGAAATCAAAAATGAGGTATGAAGGAGGGGTTTTAGGAAGACTGTGGAGAGGTGGAAAATGGGGATCGGGATCCACGTACTGATGGAAAAGTCCAGATCAAGCCAAAAATGCAACCCAAGGTGGTCAAGCCAAGGAATCTTCTAGCAAAATGGGCCTCACTCTTTGGTGTCAAACCATCTGGTAAGTCATCTTTCCCTCTAGTTAAGATTGTATCTAGTCTAGAAAAGGGATCATGCATGATTGCTATTCCAAATGAATTAGTTGATCATAGCATAGCTTCAATGGCCTCCACGTTGGTTGGGAAGTTTATCGAATAGAGACCAAACATTGATGTGGTGTGGTCCTTCACCTTGAAGAAATGGTATCTTAAAGGTTAGGTCAGTGTTATTGTGATGGCAAAGGGATTTCTCTCTTTTGACTTCACCTATAATGAGGACATGGCTAATATTCTATGTGAAGGGCCTTGGAGCATAGGATGAGTAAATCTGGTGTTGCAAAAATGGTCTTCAAAATCAGACTTAAATAAATCTTTTTTTTTACAAGCTCCAGTATGGGTTAAACTCCCTGAGCTGCCCTTGGAATTCTGGAATGAGGATATTTTTTTGGTTGTGGCTAGTTCCTTTGGAGAACTTTTATCTATTGATCCTATCACTGCTTCTAAGAGCAGAATTACCTATGCAAGGATATGCATAGGAGTAAGGGAAGGTGATGATATGTTGAAAGTGGTGTGCTTCGAGCCTAAACTTGGCACTCATATTCAATAGTTGGACTATGAGAGCATACCTTTCGGTTGCTTTCATTTTTTTAAAACTGCAGATAAGGCTTTTCAATGTCCAAAAGCAAAGATGGACAAGAAGAAGATTCTCCCTTCCTCTTATCTCAATAGGGACAAGAAAGTTTGGAAGAAGAAGACCACCATCATAGGCCACAAGGCTATTCCTATTTTGGTTGGTCAAAAGGCTAGATAAGTAAAGAAGGATAGAATACATAAGCCAACATCTTTTTCTGCAATAGCTCAGACCAAAGATAAGAAGGATGTTACCCACTCTGAGACCTTAGAGCCAACCTAGGTAACTTTAAATGCTAAAGGTTCCATAGATCTAAAGGAAATGCCAGAGGAAAATGACTTAGAAGAAATTCAAATAGATAGTCATGAGAAAGAGGAATCTTAGGTTATGGAAGGGTTAGAATATTTGCATAATAGGTAAAGCCTATGGTTAAAGATTGTGAGGAAGCTCCTCAATAGATTATGAAGGAGGTAGATTTGGAAGGGATCCCTAAAAGTCTGAAGGGGGGTGTGTTTTGACTACCAAGGATGAAGAAAAGGATAGAGTTAATAAGGATATAATTATCTATCAAGGTCCTAAGGATAATTTTTTTTCCTCTAGAGTAGGAGCTAAAAGTATTATGGAAAATGAGAATGATGTTTTGGTGAGGGTGCTTGATGATTGGGAGGATCTTCCTAGAACTCCAAAGAATTCTCAAACTATATCTAGTTCTTTGGACTCTATCTTGGAAAGAGAAGTTTCTCTTTCCCCTAAGCCTAGGAAGAAATATATTAGAGAACCCTCTTTGGCCTTTCCAGTGGAGACTAGAAGCAACTGTAAATTGGATGTGGGAATAGTGGTTAGAAAAGGTAGAAAAATAGAGAAGCAAACTAGAGAGGAGGAGACCAGAAGATGCTTGGTGAATGGGCGCCAGAGGACTCTTGAGGAGAGTTCCAAGAATGGAAAATGAAGATCATATAATGGAATATCAGGGGCTTAAATGGAGCCCACAAACAGGAAATTATTAGGAATTTGATTAGAGATTAGAGACCTGATTTATGATGATCCTAAAAACTAAGATGAAAAAGGATTTTTTGGGAAAAATTAAGTTTAGTAGCATGATGAGTGGGGAGGCTTTGGATCTAGAGGGTGCCTCTAGTGGTCTGTTGACCTTGTTTAATATCAAGCATTTTAGAGATGAAGTAGTTTTTGATGAGGATAATATTCTTCTCTGTCAAGTACATCATATTCAATTCAATAAAAATTGGGTTTTGCTGAATTTATATGCTTCTAACTATAAAAGAGATAGAAAAAATTATTGGACTAAAGTAGGAGACCTGGTGCAAAGTAGTAAATTAAAGAAAGGCATCATTATGGGAGATTTCAATACTCCTCTTGTGGATGGGGAGAAGATAGGTGATCTGAACCCGAACTAGGAAAGTAAACAAGACCTCTCTAGCTTCATCAATGGTTTGGCTTTTCTAGATCTAGATCTTATGGGAGGTGTCATTACTTGGTCTAACAAACAAATGGGGTAGGATTGTATCTAAGTCAGATTGGACAGAGCTTTAATCTCCCTAGATTGGTTGAGGTTGTCCTATTTTTGGTTAGTTCTTCTACCTAGAGTGGGATCTGATCATTCTCCTATATCCGTCTTGGTTGCTACTATAGAACCTAGAAGGAACCCCCTGTTTAGATTTGAAAAAATGTGGATCTCTCACCCTAATCTTTTGGATAAAGTCAAACTTTGGTAGGGATTAGATTTGGAAGGCACTGCTATGTTTAGAGTTTCCAAGAAATGGATTAATGTTAAGAGAATGGTTAAAGTTTGGAATAAGTCTAATTTTTGCCATACCTTTTTATGAGAAAGATCAATTTTCTGACAAACTTATGTTTGTTCAAGCCTCTATTCAGTAGGATAGGTATGATGAGCTTAATAGGGAGGTTGAGTTTTCTATTCTTATAAACTTACATAATATCATCAACAAAGAGGAGAAGTTCTGGAGGCAAAGATCTAGGGTTAACTGGCTTAAAGATTGTGATCAGAACTTGGAGTTCTTTCATCTAACCACCCTCAAGCATAGAGCTAATAATAGAATTGTTGGTATCATGAAAGGGCAGGATCTGTTGACTCAGGAGAAGGAAATATTAGCTGAAGTTGTTTCCTTTTTCTCATCTCTCTTGTCTTGGGACCCTCTTTTGTCTAAGGTGGACCAAGAAGGCTTGGTTGCTTCTATTCCTCATATCATCCAATCTCACCATAGCTTAATGCTTTGGGCTATTCCTTCTTCTGTTGAAGTTCGTAAAGCTCTCTTTTCCTTGCCTGTGGATAAATCTCCAGGCCCTGATGGGTTTCCAACCTTCTTTTTTCAAATGTATTGGCAGGTGGTGATGGATGACGTGGTGAAGGCTGTTAAGGAATTCGTTCAAGCCAAGAGCATTCTTAAGGAGATTAACTCCAGTTTTCTAGTTTTTATCCCCAAAGTGCCAAGGGCTAACTCTTTGGACAAGTCCAGACTTATTAGTTTATGCAATTCCTTTTACAAAATTATTTCGAAGGTGCTTACCTCTAGGTTGCTGAAGCTCCTCCCTTTCATCATATTGCGGCAACAAACCAGTTTTGTCCTGGGCAGGCAGATTTTAGACTCAGTCATGATGGTGCATGAAGTGATGTGCTCTATGGAAGTTGGAAAATCGGAAGGGATGCTACTTAAACTAGACCTATCTAAAGCCTATGACCAAGTTGATTGGTCTTTTCTTGATATGGTAATCAAGGCTTTTGGGTTTTAGTTAAAAGTTGGTAAGTTGATATCTCAGCTTGTCTCTACCTCCTCTCTTGCTATGTTGGTTAATGGAGGTCCTTCTATTTTTTTCAGACCCTTGAGAGGTCTTCATCAGGGGGATCCTCTCTCACCTATTCTATTCATTATCTTGGTTGAATGTGTGAGAAGGCTTATTGAGAGGAAGAAGAAGGAAGGTAGAACCAAAGGGATAAAACCTTCCTCTAAAACTGATCCTTTCTCACATCAGCATTCCGTTGATGATACTATCATGGGGGGGGGAGGCTTATATGAAGGAGGCAAAAGCCATGAAGGATGTCCTAGATATCTACTCCAGAGGGTTAGGCCAATTAATAAATTAGGATAAGAGCTCTTTATACTTTATTAATATCTTAGAGGATAGACGGAGGAAAATTTCTAGGACTCTAGGGTGTAATGAGGGAAAGTTTCCCTCTACTTACCTTGGGCTTCCTCTGGGTCCAATCCCTCCTAACTCCTTCTTGAATGGTATTATGGATAGGTTCAACAAAAAGCTTATAGGCTAGAAAGGAGCTATTCTCAGTCAAGCTGGTAAATGCTAATTGGTTAAATCTACCCCTCAGAATTTGCCAATGTACTCTCTAAGCCTTTTTGTGATTCTATTTAAATTTTCTAAGAGGATGGAGAAAATTCAGAGGAATTTCTTATGGACCGAAGTTGAAAGGAAAAAAAAGATATCCTCTAGTTGCCTGGGACAAAGTCTATCTCCCTAATAATTATGGAGGACTTGGTATAAGGATGCTTACACATCTAAATAAGGTTGTTTTGACAAAGTAATTATGGTGTATCTTCAATAGCATTGGGGAATGGAGAGACATATTGGTTAAAAAGTACATTAAGAGGCCTTCTATTCAATTCACCCTTTTTAGTGAGGATATTCCTAGAGGATCAGCTACTTGGAATGGTTTTCTGAAAGCCAGGGACCTGGCAAAGGAAAAATTTTCTTGGAAATTGGGGAATGGGGAGGATATCTAGTTCTAGTTTGATAGTTGGCATATTTAGGGCCCCCTTATGAACAATCCTATCTATGATGTTTGGGTGAACCATTGTATTCAACTTTTTGGGTTGAAAGTCAGCAACTATAGGAACAACTAGGGTTGGTTAGATCTATCTATAATCTTTGATGATCTAAAACCAATCATGCTAATGTTAAATTCAATGGCTCTCAGCAAAAAGAGGGATGAAATGATCTGGGGGGACAACTTCAATGGAAGCTACTCTGTTCCTTTTGGGTATATGGCTCTTTGGAGCCTAAAAGAGAAGCCCCCATGGTCGAGAGCTTGGATCCCTAGCCTCACTCCTAAAATTAATATATTTTATTGGCTGGCCTTACAAAATAAAATCCTCACATAGGATAACCTAATAAAAAGAGGACAGATTCTGCCAAGCAGATGTATTTAATGTAAGAACTAGCTAGAAACAGGCAACCACTTGTTCATTCACTGTTCCTTCTTTAGGGAGGTTTGGGATTTCCTAACCCAAGACTTAGGGATTAGCTAGTGCATGCTAGATAATCTCTTGGACTTTTTTAGGCAATGGAAATATTTTTTCAATATCCTTGTTTTGTAGGAATTAGGTACCTAGATCTTACCTCACTTCTGCTAGAGCTTATGGAAGGAGAGAAACAATAGAATCTTTGGCAATAGAGAGGAGCCAACCATTGTTCGAAGGCAGAAGATTTATAAAAATATAAAGGAAAACTACCTAGTAAGGAAGGGGGGAGATATCAAAGTGGATAGTAGGAAAATGGAGAAGGAAAAAGAACGAATGTTAAAAAGACAGGAAGCCAAGTGGCTTCTCCCCCTAGAAGGATGGCATAAAGCCAATTTTGATGGGGCCTCTAAGGGAAATCTTGGCTCCTTGGGATGTGGAGGCATAATAAGGAATGACTTTGGTGAGGGAGTAGCAGCCTTCTCTCTCCCACTGGGATTCCAAACTAATCACTTTGCGGAAGCAAGTGCAGCCTACCATGTGGTGAAACTGACTTTTGAAGTTGGAGTAACTAATCTCTTGCTTGAAGGGGACTTGAATAATATTATTAAATGTTTAAATAGAAAATCTCATTATTCGTGGTCAATTACAAATATAATTGAAGAGACACATGAGTCTCTTGCTAAATTTGAAAGGGTCCATGTCACTCATGTTTTCTAGGAAGTAAACCCGGTGGCAGATTGGTTTGCAAATAAAGGTGTCCAATCTGACCAAAAAATGACTTGGAAACTAGGAAAGAGTTTTCTAGTGGATGTTAAGAGCTTGATCAAGCTGCATAAGATCCAAGGGAGTATGGAGGAGATCAATCTACAATTATGAATAAGAAAGGCTTATAGGGAAAGGGTACAACTCATAAAGGCTGTATTAGAAAATGCAAGAAGTGGAAATTATTACAGTTTATTCGGCATGCTTTATGGGTCATTTTTTGCATATGTAACATGTGCAATGACAAGGTTTATTTCTTTGGTCTCTTTCTTAAACACAGAGAACCCAATTAGGTGGTGAAGTTATAGAGGGTTGTTCTTATGAGAATTATGGGAGGGAAAAGTGTTGAAATGGTGGGCGAAAGGCACCTAAAAGAACTAGTGGGAAAGATGAAAAAATGGAGAAGTAAGGAAAAAGTATAGGAGAAGCTGGATCAGGGTGGGTATCAATGTATATCATGAAGTTGCATGGTTTTGACCAAAATGTGACTGACAACATGGTCAGCTCATGGAAGGATGGTAGAGTCTAGGTGAATGGGGTTGGTTTTCTAAGAATGGAGGAGGTGATTTTAGCTATTAGTGAGATTCCAATGGAGGGCTTTAAGTTCTTTAGAGACAAAAACCTTTTGGCTAGTGTAGTGAAGGACTTTGCTGACAACACTAAGGAGTTGAATGCCTTAGAAAATAGTGATATTTTCTATGATTCAAATTCCATAATGAAGCTTTGGAGGTATTTTCTATGTGTTGTCATTGAGTACATTACTCTCGACCCTAGGTTTGATCATGTTCACACCCACCATTTCATTCTTTTGAATCATTTTCAGCATGATAGAAAAGTGTCTTTCCCTTTCTATTTGTTGACTTCTATGAGCAAGGCAGTGTCTAGCTTCAAAAAGAAGCCCTCTACTAACCCCACTTTGCATGAGGGGTTGTTACTGCTTATTTGTGAGCACTTTAAGGGTTAGACAATAAGTAATCTCTCTTCTGAGGTTGGGAAAGAGGAAATCAAAAGCTCTAGCTACTCCTCTAACTTAGATGATATTCAAAGCATTAGTTTTGAGGAAGGAGGGATAACTTTCATTGGTAAAAAAGCTACGCCTAATGATAAGAAGTCACCCTCACCCATTACCCCAATAGAAAAATCCCTAGGGGTCATAGTCTAAAGAAGCTTGGGAATGAGGAGCAATACTATAGTGATGAAGAGGAGGTCATGGAGTCTGAAGATGAGGAAAAGGAGAGGTAGGAGGAAAAAAAGGAAACCCAAGGTGGGAAGAAATGCAAGCAGGTGGGCATGGAGGATGAGAGGTCATAGTGGGATTCGAATACCTTTTCGCTCCCTCTCTCCCTTGTCCATCCTCAAGATGACCTAGAGGAGCAGATAAAGGATAGTTTTGGAGTGGAAGGGGGGGGAGGTGCTGGCAAAAGATAGCAGGAAAGTCTAGAGAAATTTTAATGTGAGGACATCAAAAATGGGTATTTTTAGAGAAGTGATGAATCCCCAAATTCTGGTGGACAGCCAGGAGGAGCCAAGACTTGAAGAGTTCATTAACTCTATGATTGTGGCAATCTTTGATAATGCCATGGAATCCAGGATGAACCTCTTGAAAAATGCTCACAACAACATGATAGACAATTATAGGTCAGTCAAGTGGCTTTTTCATGAGCTGGAGGAGGTTAAGGAGAAGGTGGGTCAATTGGAAGATGCCAAGAATCTAAAGAGTCTAGAGAAAGGGACAGATCATGATGATAGTTTTAGCCTGGTAGAAAAGAGGATCCACAACTTGGAAAATTACAATCCCAATCTATTGAGCCAGATGATCTCACTACTCAACTCGATTAATAACAACATTCTATCTTTAATCGATTGGCTTAAAGAATGAGGCATGTAGGGGGATGAGGATGGAAAATATAGGGATAAAGCTAGATCTGATGATGAAAATGCCACGGGTATTACTTACTCCACTCTAAACTGGGAAGTACATAGGGCTCATCAATAGGAGGCTGAGGAGAACCAGTTGGCCCACGAGGCTGTCTAGGTCATGCAGGACTTGGAAAGAAAGATCGAGGATTAGTTCCTTTCTTTGTCTCTAGTTTTTCCTTTTTGTCTGGCTTTTTTTTGATGGATTTTGCCTATTTTGTTTGTCTTGTCTTAACTATGTGGCCTTTTCTTTGGCCTTTGTTGTTTGGCTAGGCCTAGTGCTTATTATCAACCTTTAGACGTTTATTATTAGGCTATTTATGTTCTAACTTTTGGGTTTCATGATCCTTGTAAAACTTTTTTATCTCATCAAAAATATTAATTTAAGGAAAAAATGTACCTTTGGATCTGCCCAATAATTCCATTTCTTCCAATACTCCTATTTGCCATAACAATTTTGCAATTCCTACCTGCAAGCGCACTTGATATGGTAGCAAATGTTGTTTTTCCAAAAAAAACTATACACTTTGAATATTGTGGAAATTGCATATGGGCTGATATCTCCCCAATTGTGACTTACCTTCAATCCTTTTGCATAATACTTTGGTCTAATCAGTTCTAATAATGATTGAGGTATTCTAGGACTATCTCTAGAGAATAAAACCCTCATCTTGGAGGCAAAATATCTATCAAATCTTACAAAACTAGCATCTGTGACCTCCCATGTCAAATCAGGACTCTATAGTTGGGCTAGTAATATCTCTCCATCCTTCTCCAATTCTAACTTCATTTCTTTAGAGAAGAAAGAAACTCCTTTATACAATCATATGTATATTAACATGGAGTATGAGCAGAATGGTTTATTAACTTTAGCCTTAGCTATACCCATTAATCCATTATGAATTTCTTCTTCTAGAAGAGTAGGACAATAAAAAATAGAGCTCATGCCATATTGAAGTGTTTGAGCAATAATAAGAAAAATGGATCCTTGAATGTGATATTGTTCATCCATTCCTAAAATTTTGCAAAGAGAGAAGTATAGTGCTTGAGCCCTGGGATTGAAAAATTTCTTTAGCAATGGCTCTAGACTAGAAGCAGTTACTAAAGGTAGTGAACCTATATTGACAAAATGCTCTTGCGGTGGCACTCTTCTCAAGCATACCCTCTATGCATCATATCTAGTTTGCAAATCCTCTAGATCAATCTATTCATGCACTACATGATTAGGGTTTAATTTGAAAACTTCCCTAATTAACTCTGGAGAAACCCTAAAAAGATTATTTCCAACATGATTTTTAACTATCCTTGATATAGGGTCATATTTATTTTCCATCACTACAAGTAAATCATCATCAAAGAATACTCTTGGGACAATTAACCTACCAATGTCAAATTCCCATACATTGTTTAAGGAAGTGTCAAGTTTTCTTTCTGCAAACCACTTACAATTCAACTCTAAACCTCCAACAGATGTCTTAGCATCCCTAAAAAAAATTCTTTTTCATAAAAATCCTCACTAACCAACAATATAGGGTTCGTGGGATTAATTCTTTTCCTTTAGACATTTCATTGACATATTTTAATATTTGTTCCAGGAAATCATCATGCAAAACCCTTAATAGGTAATCTACTTTTCCTAAGAAATCCCTTCATGGAAGAATATTGAAAATATTATCTTACTATGACTGTGATTTCTTAGTTAACCAAAATTTTTTGATACTTACCTGATTTTCCTATTTGTTTCATTAAAAAATCCATTAGCACCAATTCTCGACTCTTAGAAAATGGACTTTGAGCTCTGAATATTTCCACTCTCTAAGAGTTTTGTAACCTTGGTGTTCAATAATGATAAAATCAGAAATCTTATGGCAAATTTGGTCTCACACAAAATTGCATTGATCAGAATTAATGCTTCTAATAGTCATATTTCTTTTCACATTGTGAAATTTGAAATCTAGCCGTTGATCTATATCAAATTAGATGATTGAGCTTTAAAAACAAAATAGTTTTGTTACCCCTTTCTGAAATAGGACACATGTCAAACCTCATTTCCACAATTTTCTTAAAGTTTGATCAATTCCACAATGCGAGGAATTGATGATCATCGATCTCCAAATGATCAACAATCATGAAAAATTCACATCATTAATGTATTCACCTTAAGATTTTAAGCCCACTAAGCTAGCTCATTATCTACCTTCACATACATGTAATATACCTTAGCAAATTAAAATAATACATTTGGTATGCAATCTATCCCAGCATTACTTGGAAACCTTTGAAATGACTAATCCCACATAGCCACATGTTGCAATGTCGCTTTTGTTGACATTTTAGTCATGTTTCTTATTAGTGACATAAAATAGTTTGGATTATAAGCCTATACCAAGCATATTGTATAGTTAACAGTGTTAACCAAGCATTTTAGTTCTTACTGAGTTCTACAGTTGCTACCAAGTCCATTGGACAGATTTTAGTTTGCACCGATTAGTTACTACTATCATGATGATCAACAGTGTAAACTGAGTCTTGCAATGTTTACCAAGTTCATAGTTGATGTGATGTGAGTCTAGTTTTAATCAAGCTACTTAGTGTTAACCAAGTGACTCAGTTTATACCAAGCTCATAGAGAATCTAGTGTTGATTGTGCTTTGTAATTTTTTAATTGGATTGTTATATATGTAATGTATTGTATCACATCAAATGTAATGGTATGAAACAAATATATTAAGTAGAGAAGAGTGAATTACAGAGACTACAACAATATAAGGAGCAACAAAGATTTATCAATAACAGCAAGGTGATTTGTACACTCAGAGAAATCTCATTTAGCAAACCAAGTTGTAGATTAGATATCAGCTACTGCTTCATCCTAACAAGTGGATCAATCAAAACCTTTAACAACGTAGACTTAATAGTCTTATGTAAATCTCTTTACTGAGTGCATACTTCATTGTATGTTTGTAAACCCTTTTGCAAGGTGGACCTAGCAGTCCTTATTGCTCCTAATAGGGTAGATCATCATAAGTGATCATTGTAATCCTTAATAGGACAACTTTATACTACAATACTAAATATTGTGGGTATCATCCCCACCCTAGTTTTACTTTGTATTTGGAAGGTTTCTAGGTCACCAAATTGTGTGTCAAATGTGTTATGAATGCTTTAATGTTTTCAGTTTCTCATGCATATAGTTAGATCATACTTCACAAGAAGGATTAATTGCTAATTAAGGATTAATTTTTATAAGTTACCAATTCACCCCTCCCCTCTCAATAACTTAGGCTTTCATAATATTTCTAACAATTGGTATTAGAGCTTTGTGGTTCTTAGAGATAAGTTTAACAACTTGAGCAAAGATCAAAGGCAATAGAGGTATTGAAACTTGACAAGGCTATTGATAATGAGAAGCTAGATTTGGAATTGGCTATTGGACAACTCAAGAAAGAAAAAGAGAAACTCTCTCAATCTCTAAAAAGAAGAAAAGATCTTGCAATTCAGATGAATGATCAACTCTACATTGAAGAAAGAATTGATGACATCCATTCAAGCAATTTAGATGAAGCTGATGAAGCAATCAAAGAACTATTTGAAAAGAATAGTACACTTCATGAAGAAGTAAGAAAACTAATAAGAAAGCAAGAAATTTAGTCAATATGATTTTGTGAAGTTATGGAAGAGAAAAACAAGAGAAGAGAAGAGATGGAAGGAAAGAACAATAAAATTCAGTACCTATCCCTTCAGCAGGTAGACTTCATTAATCAGCTCACCAATGCAAATGATGAAATCATGTATCTAAGATTAGAGAATGCAAGATTACAAAATGATCTAAAAATTGAAAGGAAAACCAATGAAAGGATGATGAAATCCCAAGCAGACATGAATCAGTTGAATGAGAAAAGTCATTATAGATGAAAAGGAAAAGTAGGAATTGGATATATAGAAGAAGGTGAATCATCCAAGCAAGGAGCTCAAAAGAATAAACCTTCTTGCAGTCACTATGGTAAGATATTTCATACATCAAATAAATGTTGGAGCAATGGGAAAGAAAAAATCAATGGAAAATGCTACAATTGTAATCAACATGGTCATAGAGAAAATGAATGCAATGAGAAACCAAAATTTGAAGGAAAATGTCACAAATGTAAGAAGGATGGGCACAAGTCATCATAATGAAAAACTAAGATAATGAATGTAGTAGAAAAAATTGTAAAAGCTATATTTGGTTGGGACTATAACACTTAGTGCAGATGTCATTACTATGGAGAATTTGGACACATTGGAATGAATTGCGAAAAACATCACTTGAGAAAAAGTGATACTACCAAAAGATGTTTCATTTGTACAGAACTTGGTCATCTTGCCAAGAACTATATGAATACTAGAAGAATTGAAGATCAAAAGAAGGCAAAAGTTGATAACATTAGAAAGTAGATGAGATAACAATGGGTTCCAAAGTCTACTGAAAATGCAAGTCTAGGCAATGATGATTAAGTCATTCAAGAATTGGTTGACTCCACCATTTCCACTTGATTTCTAAAAGGAGAACTGGAACTAGGATATTGAAGAAGACATCTAACATCAGTTCCAGTTGATAGGATAAAAGATCCATATCAACATTCAAAGGGATCACCAGGTAAGAGGCACTAGTTACTACCAAGTTACCTTCCTTACCAAGCGAGGTCAGGTTATAGACTCTACTAATCAAGTTTAGGAGTAACTATGTCTTATGTGGTTACCAAATCATAGAAGAGCCTACCAAGTATTCAATGCAAAGTGAAGTGGATGAAAATCTCTCATCTAAGTGACCAAACATACTAGGCATTTATGGTAAAATTTGATAAAAAGAGTGAAATCAAAGTCATTTCTCATTGTTAAATTTTGAGAGCTATTTGTGCGAAGCAATCTTCAAGTGCATTCAAGAAATTTGAGTTAATTTTTACCAAAATTTTTCATATTTTATCAAGCCCTACTGAGCAAAGATTGGATCCACTAGTAGCAAAGTGAAAAGAGGTTTAGACATGTTGGTTTGTGGAGTGGAATGAAAGGCACCAAATTTCAAGTTGACTCTTGCAATTGTGGAAACCCTAGATCCAAGTGGAGTCTAATCTCAAATCCCTCCTAAGGTACTATTGATTAATGATATCTACTTGCATTTCAAATGTGCAATTCAAGATATTGGTAAACTAGAGATGGATGAATGTTTGAAGGAATTATGCTTTGATGGTGTGTTAAAACTTGAACATCAACATCTCAAGGAAAAAGGTTTAACCCACATTCTTGACATGCCATGGGATTTACAAGTGAAATGGATAAGGTTTATTCTTAGTCATGTACATAACGGTCAGCTGTGGTTGGAGAAACCAATTTTGATAACCAAGAAGATAATCCATAGGATCACTAGTCTACCAATGCTAGCAAAGGTGAAAATGACTAAAACCATATGTCGAGTTGAATTGGAGAAGAAAACCCTTGCCAAGTGGAATGGAAGGGGAATGAAGATAAGTGGTGTCATTGACATGGAATTGAAGTTTGGAATTCATATCATTGCCCACAAAATCTATACTTCAAGCAAGTTGAATAGTGTATCTTGCGAAGTAGTTGATTTGGCATATGAGGTAGTCAAGAATAACCTTTCTCTTGACCTTGCCAAGTTACTGTTGAACTAGTTCAACAAAAACATGGAGAGCACGAGGACTTCCAAAAAGATCCATGTAAGTTTGGTTCACTCTTGACATGTTTATTTTTCTATGTTCAAAAATTCTTCCCATCAAAGGTTACTATTGTTTGGAGAAAAGATGTCCCAGTCCTTTATCAAATTAATGAGTATATTGTTGAAATGGAAGAGAATTATGGAAGCATTATGGAAAACTATTTTGATGCATTTAAGGAGAAAATGAATAACAGATACTTGATTCTAAGAAAATTAGTTTTAGATTACGATAAAAGTAGGTTTTGAAGGGGCCCCAAAACCTTTTTAACAAAAACAAGAAAGATAGGAAATTCAGACCACCAGGAATAGTCCTGAAACCTACTGAAAAGCAGAATGCAAAATAGTTCTTACAAGGACCTAAAACCACTAGCAAAGTTCAATAAAAGTATCTAGGTTTTACAAGGACTTGAAACCTGAAATAAAGTTTTTCCAAAAAATAGAACCAAAACTAGATACCGGAACCAACAACATAGACCAGAAAAAGGACCTATATATAAACAAAAGCAACACAGAAGACCCAAAGCTTCTATTGTAGTTATGTAATCATCTTGACAGGCTCCTTCCCGATCATAACAGTGTTCTAAATGGAGTTGGTACCTGAAGTTCCAGCAGCTTGCAAGGCTTTCTTCCTTGAAATTTGCCTTGTCCTCTTACTCGGGCCCTTCAAAGAAATAGTATCTTCATTAACTCTTTTTCCAAGGCTAGGTGTAGTGGCACAAATGTTTGATGTTATCTACTCCATTTTTGTACCACTTTCCTTGATGAAAATT
This sequence comes from Cupressus sempervirens, assembly GCA_028749045.1. Classification (NCBI taxonomy): domain Eukaryota; kingdom Viridiplantae; phylum Streptophyta; class Pinopsida; order Cupressales; family Cupressaceae; genus Cupressus; species Cupressus sempervirens. Next base: position 351,971,019 of record CM053789.1, read on the forward strand.
CTAAGATTTAACTCATAATCTTTAAGTTTTTTAGGGATATCTCCCATTTGCACCTCCAAGTGATTAATTATGGCCCAATCAGCATCCTGGTTGTGTTGCATTATTTCCACTTTCTTCTTCAACCACATAATTTCATTATAGATCCAAGAATCAACTTGGAGAATAGAGTCTGCTTTGAGCTTGGTAGAATGTAAGAAGGAAAGCTTGTTGTCCCTCTATGGTGAGTCACAAATGTCATCAGTACTCTCATGTAGAGGGGAACCAACCTTTTCCATTTGTTCCTTCGTATCCATATGGAATTCCTCTCTATTCTCAACAGGGGCATCTTGCTCGATTGGATCCTTATTTTGTTGTTCCCCAGTCTCCATAGTAGGAGTCAAAGCCTGAACCATATGATCCACATCCTTCATAGTAACTGGGTCATCAGTTAAGTTATCTTTGTCTTTAACACCTACCTCGGACACAGTCTGATTACCTATATTGTCAGAGATGCTCTGTTCTGAGTTACCCTCTAATGTATCCTCCTCTTTTTCTTTATCAAAATTTCATTTTATTTTTGGATATCCCTCCAAATTTGAGCTGAATTCCCCAACATCTGTCCCTTCCTCTTCCTCTAGAATATCCTTCTCAGAACCCTCAGAACTCTCCGGCTCAGACTCAGTTTCAACAATATATTTCTGAGAACTAGACGGTTTAGGTTTTACCTTTTCTTTCCCTTTAACATTCTCATCCTTCTTACACTTCTTGGACTGAGAACCTTTCTAATTGTTAGAAGGAGTCAAAGTAATGGAATTATTTTTACAAAAGCCCTCAATAAGAAGTATCAGACGTTCATGTAAAATAGGTTGAGACTCCTTCTTCCTATGGGCAAATAAACTTTGAAGCAACGAAAAACACAGATAGAAAGGGAAAGAAATTATATCCTTGTATCTAAAGTGGTTGAGAAAAATAAAATAAAATTTATGAATGCTTTTGTTCCTACCATTAAGGATAAAGTACTCACGAATGCAGTAAAGCACATCACGCAAGATACCTTTAATCTGCTCTACATCAAAGAAGTTTCCACTCTTTTCCAGTTGCTTCTCCTCATCATTCATCTTCAAAAAATTTTTATAGGCCGCATTGGAGATACTGGTCTATTTTGAGAACTTTATGCCACCCGTGGGGAGCCCCGTGACCTCGAAAATGAAGTCCTCAATAAGGTTCAAAGTGACTCTGTCATCAACCCAATTTTTAAAGAAAGCGGTAGTGATATGGGGTTTGAAGATATGAAAATGCTCCAGATAACTAACCACCTTCCCTTTCTAAAGAATCTTCCAAACATCCTGATGAGCCTTCCAGTCATCACATTTTTTGGGTTCTTGTTTCCGTGGCTCATCCCCCATTCTGCCAAGCAAACACAAAACCAAAAACACCCAGATATAGGATGCAAAGAGGTTGAAAGTAAACTAGTTTGTAGTTGCATGAATTGGAGGTCACCTTTTAGAAGATACGTGTTGAGACCACATTACATTCACATGAATGTACCTCCTTGGGGAAGGTAATCTGACAGCCATAAGGCCACTCCAACAAATCATTAAATTGCTAATCCAAATAAATCTTTCCCACTTCAGAGTGAATGGCTTCATAATTAATAATCATTTTAAGATCAGCATGCTTTTTAAATTACTCATGCCACCTCACCTTATGCCCCATTTGAACAACACAGTTTGCTATCTAGTCTGCAACACCATTGGCCTTGCGGTAAGTATGGGAAATGATCACCTTTTCAAAATTTTGAATTAAGTTTTTGATTTCCATAACCGTAGCTTCAATAGACAAGGAGATTGCATTTTTATTATTTAGGGTATTTATAGTTTTCAAAGAATCACCTTCCAACCATAATTTGGAATACCCCAAATCGACAACTAGCTTAATAGTATAGAGGGTAGCAGTAGCTTCAGCAATGTGGCTATTAGATTTACCAATAAGGATAGCAATAGCATCTATAACATTACCCACCTCATCTCTCAGGACCCCTCCACATCCTGCTTTTCCCAAGTTTCCCGTAGCAGCCCCATCAAAATTCCCTTTGATCCATCCAAAATGAGGTGCCTTCCATTTTATACTCAATCTTGGATTATCAGTTTTCAGATTGGACCTTTCAGATCATAATGGGTTCTCAAAATGGAAATTTTTCTTAGAAATTCTCTGGGATTTAAAGTTCTCCTTGATGGTTCTAATGATATTCTAACCAAACACCCATCCCAGAAGTTCTTTACTCCTAAAAATTTGATTATTTCTTTCTTTCCAGATTCCCCACTAGAGGTAAGTGAGAGTAAGTTTCCAAAGAAAAAGAGTGTCAGGATCCTTAGAGGGGCAAAGCCAACTTCAAAAAGAGAGCTCCACATTGTTTTGACGGACCCATGTTATACCCCAGAAGTTAAGAATCTTAGTCCAGTTGCTGGGTGTAGGAGCAATTCTAAAACAAATGGTCTCTATCTTCAAAACCATTTTTGCATAAAATACCCCTGTTAACCACATTAATACCTCTTTTTTGCAAATTATCCAGGGTCAGAATTTTATTTTGAAGTAGAATCCAAAAGAAGATATTAATTTTTGGAATGAGACCCTTTATCCAAGCATGAGACCAAAGAGGTTGACTTCCCTTATCGTTTGGGGCAAATATAGAAGATACTTTAAAATGGTCACTAGGGTTAGCATGCCAAATAACCTCATCCTCAAGATTAGGATAAATAGCAACAACATTGAGAGATAATTGGATATTGCTGAAGCCTTGATCAACATAAGTTAAATTCACCCAGGAATCATTTTTCCAATAATGACTAACTAATATGCCAAATCTTTGCTTGCATCGGTCAACAAGATCATTGTCAAGGAAATCTTCAAACAAGGGATGATCCATTAACCAAACATCTTCCCAAAATTTCACCTATAGCCCATTACCAATTTTCCATGAACATCATTTTCCTAGAGTTTTCTTGGTCCCCTAAATAGCCCCCCATATAGAGGAAGGATGAAAAACATCAGGAGAAAAGAGGAAATCAGGAAGGGATTTAGCATTGAAGAGGTACCTTTGTTTCCAAATGGTGCTCCACTCTTTGTTGTCATGATAGACTCTCCAACCTTGTTTTGCTAAAAGAGCATCATTCATGCATCTAGTTTTGCTGATTCCCAAACCCCCTTCTCTGAATGATTTGCAAACATTATCCCAAGAAATTAAAGGCATTCTCCTTTTCTCCTCAAAACCAGTCCAAAGGAAATTTCTTTGAATTTTTTCAATGGACTCAGCAAATTTAGTAGGGATTCTAAAGAGACTTAAAGTATAAGTTGGTATGCTTTGAAGACAAGCTTTGAGAAGAGTTAACTTACCAGCTTGGCTTAAAATATTCCCTTTCCATCCCGTAAGTTTCTTACTAAATTTGTTAATAAGATCTTCCTAGAAGGTATCAGGGATCTTTAGACCTAGAGGGAGGCCTAAGTAAGAAGAGGGGAGGGATCCTATAGAACATCCAAGGATTTTAGCAATTTTATTTTGTCTCTAGATAAAGGTATTTATAAAGTACACAACACTTTTATTCCAATTAACCAACTGGTCAGAGGCAGAGGAATATAAGTTAATAGCTTGCTTCAAATTTTTGGCTTCCTTAACTTCAGCATTACCTAAGAAGATGGTATCATCAACAAATTTTCCATGAGATCAAACAAGAGTATGGGAGGAAGGTTATAAACCCTTAATGATACCTCTATGGACCAAATCCCCAATATGCATCCCCAAGCAATCAACCATGATAACAAAAATGATAGGGGATAAAGGATCACCTCGTCTCAAACCCCAAGAGGGATAAAAGAACTAAGATGAGCTTCCATTAACCATAACAACAATAGAAGAGGTAGAGATCAATTGATGAATAAGACCAACTACCTTGTGATCAAAATTGAAAGCATACAGAATTTTTAAGAGGAAAGACCAATCAAATCTATCATAGGCCTTAGCAATATCCACTTTCATAATGAACCCCTGATTGTTAGAACAAGATAAGGAGTGAATATTCTCATGAGCGGAGATGATAGAGTTAAGGATTTGCCTACGAGGGATGAAGCCATTTTTTTGTTCAGCAATAATAAAAGGGATCACTTGGATAAGTCTAGAGGTAAGAACTTTGGAAATGATTTTATAGAAAGAATTACAAAGGTTGATTGATATGAAAAGATCAGGAGAGTCAACACTAATTTTCTTTGGGATTAGGCATAGAAAGGTGGAGTTGACTTCCTTAAGCATCTGTTTGGCTCTATAGAATTCCTTCACAACATCACAAAAATCTTTGCCCATGAAATTCCTAAGTTTTTGGAAGAAAAAAATGGGAAAACCATCAGTCCCAAGAGCTTTATCTCCTCCTAGGGAGCTGACAGCTTTGGAAATTTCATCATCCTTAGGTATAGAGCTTAACATTTTATTGTATTCCTTCAAAACTAGAGGAGGAATCACTGTAAGGATTTTAGCCCGACTCTCCAGATTTATGTTATGATCAACTGTCATAAGAGAAGAGAAAAAGTTTCCATATCTTCCATGATGGCGTTGTCCTCTATAATCTTTAGATCTCCCTTTTTGAGGTGTGATATGTGCATTATTTCCCTATGTTTAAGAGTAGAGAGATGAAAAAATTTGGTGTTTTTATCACCTTCACTCAACCATAACAGCCTTGACCTTTGTCTCCAATAAATTTCTTCTTTAGTGATGATATCATGATATTGAGCCAATTTTTCATTCTCTTCAATGAGGAGATCAAGACTATAACCAACCTTCTAAATTTTTTCCTAGGTTATAATAATTTCCTCCTTCATTATAGTTTTGTTCTCAAAGATGTTCCCAAAACTATTCTTTTTCCAAGTTTTAACTTCCCTTTTAACATTCTTGAGCTTAGAAGCAACTCTATAAAGGGTCATCCCTTCAATATCAATACTCCACCATTCTTTCAATTTACTTTCAAATTGAGGGTGTTGCAACCACATCTTCTCAAATTTAAAAGGAAAATTCTTCTTGAGATTAATCTTAGTAGCAGAAAATATGAGGGGGAAATGATCTGATCTAATTTTTTGACTGGCTTCCAGCTTGCACCTGAAATCTTTAGTCCAATTTGGGGAAATAAGAGCACGGTCAAGCCTGGCCTGAATACATTCATTACCTACTCTCTTATTACTCTAGGTAAACTGAATTCCATGGAGGTCCATATCCATTAAGCCCTCTTTATTTATAAATTCTAGTAAATCCAATCTCCCTTCCATCTGGGTAGCATTACCTCCCATTTTTTTGTGATCATAGAGACACATTGAAGTCTCCCATTATAATCCATCTTCCAAAATAGTCCTTACTTTTAAACTTGGAAATAGTCTCCCAAACCTTTTTCCTTAGTTGCTTAGTGTTGGGAGCATAGATATTCACCATATAGCATCCATCTTTCTGGTCAACATTAGTAATTTTGGCTATCATAAGATGTTTTCTTGCAATCAGGATGGATCCAAAGTAATTCTTCTTCCATAACATCAGAGTTCCCCCTAATGCACCTTCTGAACTACTGGCATTAATAGAATAATTTTTAAAAGATTTAATATATTCCTCCTTCTCTTTACTCATATTAGTTTCTTGTAACAAGAGAAAATCAGGCTTTTGTTCTCTAACAAAATTCCTAACAATATCTAGTTTGTGAATGCTATTCATCCCCCTAATATTCCAAGTTATGATTTTCATAATTTATTTTTTAGGGGTGAAATCCAGAATAGTTGCTTGCCTACCATCAGCAATATTCTGCATACTTTCTAATTCTTTGGTTTTCTTATTGGGTTTTCTTGCTCGTTTGTCCAAGGAACCAACATTTGGTTTCACCATAGAAAGTTGTTGCACTCTTTTTCTAGATTTGTTTGGAGTAGAAGAAAGAGGATTCTTCTTAGATTGTTGATCAATTTTGCTAGTTCTAGTTTCTACTCCCTTTGTGTTAATTTTTTTTTTAGTCCCTTTTCTTTGATTAAATATAAGCTTTGAGTTTTCTCAAGAGTCTTTCACAACATCTAGGGAGAGAGACTCAACCAAAGGAAGCTCAACATCAGCCTGAGAAGACATCAGGATCTCTCTAGTTTGAGAAGAAAGAAGATCTCCTTCCTCAGGAATATTTCCATCATCAACAAAGAATTCACCTTCATCTAGCTCAATTTTTTCCTCCATATTTCTCCATCCATCTTCTATCCTTTGATAGATAACGATTTTTTTTGATAGATCTATCAGATCCTCTGGTCTTTGTATAGGTTTTGAAGAATATGTATTCAAACCATGTCCTACTATCTCTAAGATAGCAATCTCAGAAGAGGGTACATTCCCCAACTGAACCTGTGGAGCATTAGAATCTTCAACTGAAGGCTCTTTTCTCGCCTCAACATTAGGATCAATAGAGTCTTCATTATTCTTTTGAACTTGTCTAAGAACAACTTTGGGTTTCCAAAATTTCTTTTCGTGAACCTTGGGCTTTTTCCCTTCTGAAACACTGCTTGGAAGCTTTTTACTCTTGGAGGGACAATTTCTAACCAGATGACCCTATTTCTTGCAAGCATAACAAGAGTTGGGCAGATCTTCAAAAAGAATCTCTTGAGTCTTTTTACCTAGCTTGGATATAAGTTCCACCTTATCAGGGAGATGATTTAGGTCTGGCACTTTAACAAAGATTCTGGCACAATGAAGTTTGGTTCTAGAAGCCGTAGCACTGTCCAATGCCACAAGTTCACCAAAGGAATCAACAATACCTTTAAAAATATCCTCATACCAGAATTCAAGAGGGAGACCAGGAAGTCTAGCCCAAATGGGAGTGGTTAAGAAAAAAGAATCAGAGAGATCCATGTTAGGCTCCCATTTTTTAATAGTAAGAGAGGTTTTACCAAAAGACCACGGTCCACCACAAAGAACCGTATTCGAATTTTCCTTGTAGATGAAGAAAAATGAGAAGAAACCATTTGACATTGGTGTAATATCTACCTCTACTCAAATAACCCATTTCCTCTTAACCATTTTTGTAAGATATTTTAGATCTGGTCTAGCCCCTAGAAATTTGCCCACTAAGCTGAAATCCATGGAAGACACAAAAAAATTGACTAAAGGATTTGGGATAAAAACTTGAAACTCACCTTTCTCCCAGTAAGACTTAGTAGTCACTGGTGGGAAAAGAGATTTACCAATAGGTTTCTTTCCAAATAGAGAAGAGCAAGTCCTTCATTTTGAGACACTTTCTTTCAGCCATTTTGAGGACTTTTCCTTATTGGGTTCAACAATATCTTTCTTCTTCTCGAGATCCTATCTTGACATTTGAAAAACTGAGGAATCCAATGGTGGCACACAAACCCCACTGAAAGGATCAAATTCACGCAAAGATTTTCCAGTAGATACATACAAAAGCTTCCCATCATCCACATCGACCAAAGGTTCTAACTCACCCTTCTTCTTAGCACCCCCTACTGATCCTCCTGGGTCTGTACCTCCTACTAGATTTTCCCTGACTAGTTTCTTGCCTAGCTGCAAACCAGTAGATTCAAAATCACCCATCCTATTGTTGTCTATACTACATTTGTTAAGATAACACAAATGTTATAAACATATTCTAAGAAAATTAGTTGAGGATTACAAAATGATGTTTTTTTTATGGTTGATAGTGATAAAGTTTACATTCATGTAGTTAGGCCAAGAATTGCATGGGTAAAACCTTTAGGATATGAGCTGGACATTGATGAAACTAAGGACATAATTGAGGCATTAATAAATGAGCTAGTTGATCCCAAGGCTACTTACTTTGACAACTATGATGAGGAAAAGGCTAGGATAGAATTGGAGATTAAACATCCTCAGGTAGTTAACAAGGGCAAGACGAGGATTGCTAAACTAAAAACTAGTTCTACTCTTCTGTTAACTGAAGGAAAAGTTGAGGATGAAGAAGCAGAGGATGAGGAAAAGTTAGAATAAGAGGAGCCATGAAAGAAAAAGGGTAAGGTAATAATTACCAGGCCTACCAAAACATCCATTGTTGTGTTCACTAAGAGATCATCAAGGAAGAAAGTATATAAAGAAAGGGGAGACATAATTTTCAAGAGGTCTCTGCCCACATTTTCAGGAAGAATGAAAGAGTTGGAATCAAGTTCTGGCATCACAAACTTCAAGGCACTAAAATATGAGTCTAAGACTACTGATGAGCAAAAGCAGATAGAAGATACATTGATATCCAAGATGGGTAAGTGGAAATACTCACCTGACCATCTTACTCAGCAGATTCCTAATGCTTTGATGGACAAAATTAAACCAAGATAGGAGCATGCAATGTAAACTAAAAAAGATATATTTGGGTAGGCATTAAGGAAAATCATGCCAAATTTAAATGACAAGGAGGTGAGGGAATATTTGAAGAAAAATGAAGAAAAGTTAACTTTAAGATTCAACACTTGTTTTATTCTATTGAAAGAAATTGAGCATGTTGTGAAGAATGCTACAAACACATCGAAGAATGTTTATCTTCTTCATAAGCTGAGTGATTTTGTAGTAAGTGTAAGTGATAAGGATGATGATGATGACCAGGAGGAGAAAGATGATGATGAGGTGACTCATTTTGATAATGTAGATGATGAAGAGGAACAAGAGAAGGAATCTACTAAGGAAGATGTGAAAGATACTGAGGAGACCAACCTAGTGAAGTTTGTTGCAGTGGTCATAGCCTCACTTCCTCATTCTCCCAACAAAACATTGATAACATCAAGCATAGAGACAACCTCAGCAGGATTGATTATGACCAACCTTGAAAGTACAAACACTCAATTAGTCTCTACACTTGTCTAACTCAATACTTCAATAATAGTAGTGCCTAGCACTCCATCTACCGAGCAACAATCTCTTCGCTCTACATTAGTTTTGGTCACATCGGGTATTTTTACTAGTATTTCAATGGTATTCCATCAATGTGTAGTATCCATTTTTGTAACTAGTCATTCCATTTCAACAATTGTTTCCATTCCTAGTATGCAAGCAATAAATGCAAGGACAGTTGACACCAAGCCTCAACTGAGCACAAAATTGTTGGGTAAGGGCAAAGAGAAGGAGGAGGATATGGATCTTGAAGAAGAGATTGTCATTCCTAAATGGGACATCTCAAATCTAAATCTTGATTAGAGACAAACTTTCGGAGAACTTCTTCAAAAGAAAGCCATGCAACAAAGGCTTAGAGAGGAAAGAAAAAAGGAATTGAAGATCATTGAGGATGCTAATAAAATTCTTGTAGAGGCTCTAGGCATAGAGTTTGATACTACTCAACCAATTTTGTATCAATTGGCAGAGACAGTCCAAAAATATAATGAAGATTTGGATGGATTGGATAAATTATTGTAGAAAGATAAGAAAAAGTTTTAGAATAAAGTGTTATAACTTATTTCTCAAGAAATTTCCATTCATCAAGTAGAATTTTCTACTATTTTAGGCTCTCTAGAGACCTCTTGCATTAATATATGTTTACTTTTTGGAAAACTATGTGATACATCAATTTTCATTAAGGAAATAAGAGATAAATTATCAAAAATTGATGAGGATCTTAAGGCAAGTGCACAAAAATTATAGTTTGACCGAAGTTCAAGCTCTACCAACTTTAATAGGATCAGATTTCTAATAGATAATTAGGTAGAATTGCTAAGAGAAGAGGCAAGAATTAGATCAACATTGATAGATATTCAAAATATGATTCTCCCTAATATGGATGCACTGCAAAAGCACATTACACATTAAAAAATTCTCACCCATGACAATAATTTCTCCATTGCAGACCACATGATTGAATTGCCACCAGAAGTGTAGGTTGCATTGCACAAATGCAAGGTCTTGCAAGAGAACTGGGACAAGAATTTGGTGTTTATGCTAAAGGTACATTTATATTTCTTTTCACATTTTGGCATTACTATGTAAATAAATATATAGCATAAATCTTTGGCATTAATGTCAAAGAGGGGGAGAAGCTGTGAGAAGATGAAAGAAGATACAAGGAGAAAGGGGGACAAAATTGAAAGAAAATTATAGACTGTGGAGAAAATGTATATTGTATGTATAGTATACTATAAATTATGTATGGGGGAGCATTACCATGTACAAAAATGTATCTTTTACAAAACCAATTTTGAAAAATCTCAAAAACAGTATACTCTACCAAGTTGGAGACATTAGGTGATGAATTCAATTTTGATTGATAAGTGTTTTTGTCACTAATGCCTAAGTGGGAGATTGTTGACATTTTAGTCATGTTTTTTATTAGTGACATACACTTATTTAGATTATAATCCTATACTAAGCATATTGTATAGTTAAAAGTGTTAACCAAGCATTTCAGTTGTTACTAAGTTCTACAATTGCTACCAAGTCCTTTGGAAAAATTTCAGTTTGCATCGAGTAGTTACTACTATCGTGATGATCAGCAATGTAAACCAAGTCTTACAATGTTTATTGAGTTCACAGTTGATGTGATGTGAGTATAGTGTTAACTGAGCTACTCAGTGTTAACTAAGTGACTCAATTTATACCAAGCTCATAAAGAATCTAGTGTTGAACATGTTATGCAGTAAGAATTGAGCGATTCAGTTTATATGCCAAGTTTCACTATATTTTTCAAGTCATTAGTGTAGACTGAGTTTACGACTACTTGGAAGTGATTAGCATGGACCATGCTTCTACACCTACCAATTGCATGATGATGCTAAGAATTGACAGTGGATGTCGAGTATTAGAACCTCACCGAGTTAGTCTTTAGAACCCGAGTTTCTACACTTTGGTCGACTTTGTAATATTTGTGTAAACTTGTATTCTAGCCAACTTTGTAATTTTGTAATTGGATTGGTATATATGTAATGTATTGTATCACACCCAATGTAATGGTATGGAATGAATATATTAAGTAGAGAAGAGAAAATTACAATGGCTACAACAAAGATTTATCAATCACAACAAGGTGATTTGAACACTTAGAGAAATATCATTCAACAAACCAAGTTGTAGATTAGAGATTAGATACTCCTTCATCCTAATAGGTGGATTAGTCAAATTCTTTAACAAGGTAGACCTAATAGTCTTATGTAAATATCTTTACCAAGTGCATACTTCATTGTATGTTTGTAAATCCTTTTGTAAGGTGGGCCTAGCAGTCCTTATTGCTCCTAACATGGTAGATCATTATAAGTGATCATTGTAAGACTTAACAAGCCAACTTTATACTATAGTACTAAAGCTTGTGGGTATCATCCCCACCCTAGTTTTACTTTCTATTTGGAAGGTTTCTGGGTCACCAAATTGTGTGTCAAATGTGTTATAAATGTTTTAATGTTTTCAGTTTCTCGTGCATGTAATTAAATCAGAATTCACATTAAGGATTAAGTTTTATAAGTTACTAATTCACCCATTCCCTTTCAGTAACTTAGCCTTTCATGATTTCAATGGCTTCCCTACTTTCTTTAAATCTTGATCATCTCTATAATGCAGGGGAGAGACAACCATTGGTCTTCCAAATGATCAATGGTTCCACAATATTTTCTTTATTTTAACGTAGTCATCAAATGTATCCAATGAGGTAATACTAATCTGCTATCTTGTTCTGACAACTTTCTAGCTAGTCTAACATGTTTCCTTTTTCTAGCCCACAAAAGAAATGATTTCACCAATTCCACATGACATCATTGTGCTTCCAAGATTTCTTTAAAGTTCTTTCATTTTCATAATCTGGGGAAGTGCCCATCATTGATCTTCTCAAGTTCTGATGGATAGGAAAATTACTTGATCTCACAATGTTTCACAAGGTTGAACAAGACCTACAAGGATAGGTGTCATGACTGCACTTCCCCGCATTGCTTAAAGGTCCGATATTTTTAAGATGTGGGGAAGTGCCTATCATTGATCATGTTTTCAATAAACAATTTGGAGCTAGAACACATAAAGGTTAAAATATTTCATAAGAACACTACGCCAATTAACTCAAAGTAAAAACCATGGTTAGAGGAATAAGGGATGATGTAAAAAGATTTTTGGGAAAATATTTTAAAAGATTTATGTAGAAATTATGAAATAAAGGTTTTCTAAGGGCATTTAGGGCTCACAAAAATTTCCCCTGCATTTTTAGAAAATTGAACCAATGCAACCCTATTTCTGAAAGCATAGGGCACAAATAATTTCAATAAGTCAACTAGATTTTCAATGTAAAATGCAAAAAAATTGAATTTGAAAAACTAGAACAACAGAAGGATTGAATTACAATTTGCTAAGTGTGTCATAATTGAATAACATTGGCTATAAGGTTGAATTTGAGAATAGAAAAGTCAGGATTTATGATACTAATGGAAATTTATATAGAAATGGTTTTTAGACTAGAGGTAATCTTTTCTATCATGGTATGAATGATGCTACTTGTCGAGTTGCACAATTTGATGATGTGTGGCTATGTCACAAAAGACTATGTCATGTTAATTTTGATTATTTTTTTAGTATTAGGAGGATGAGGAGAGTCAGAGGTTTGCCAAGACTAAAGAAACTAGAGAATGAAGTATGTACATAATTTTAGTTAGGAAATATGACTAAATCAATTTTTAAAAGAAAGACTCGCACTTCAAAATGAATTCTTGATCTAGTGCATATTAATTTATGTGGACCAATTAATGTGCAAAGCTATAAAGGTGACAAGTACATTATCCTATTTGTTGATGAAAATTATGTTTTTGAATGAAAAATCTCATGCATTTCAAATGTTTAAGTGGTACTTGGCTAGAGTGGAAAAAGAATTTAGAAAAATCTTGAAATATCTGAGATTTGATAGAGGTGGAGGATTTCCATCAAATGAGTTTGAGATGATCTATAATGATAAAGGAATGAAAATATAGCCTTCTACACCTACAACCCCTCCAAAAAATGGGATTTCTAAAAGGAGAAATAGATCTGTGATGGACTCTACTAGAACACTCATGATGGAGAAAAATGTTTCTTTGAAATACTAGAGAGAAGATGTAAGTACAACTATTTATACCCTGAACCGTGTACAAGTCAAGAAAGGTACTCACTCCACACCTTTTGAACTATGGTATGAATACTCACCAAATGTAAAATATTTTAATGTATTTGGAAGCAAGTGTTATATTCTCAAGGATAATAGGAATGGAAAATTTGATGCTAAAAGTGAAGAAGGTATATTCCTAGGCTATTCCACAAGGAGAAAAGCTTATAAGTGTTTAAATACTAACATTGGAAAAGTTGTGGAAAGTATAAATGTGAATTTTGATGAATATATAGAAGTACATGAAGCTAAACCTACAAAGGAATTTGAAGATTACAAATTTTTTTTTATTTCTATGATGACATAATTGATAATAATGTTGTGAATCAAGTTGCAAATCAACAACATCAAGTCTTAGTGACTATCGAGTCACATATAGTGAATGTCAAGTTGCATTCAAGAAATAATTTTCAAAGTGAATATGAGGTACATTCTAATAAGGATATCAATAAACATGCAAGATACATTAAATTAATTGATAGAGAAGCACATAGTGATTCTGAAGTTGAAATACCTATTGAAAAAAATAGAGGAGAACCAAGATTGTCAAAGTATGTTAAGATACATCACCCTACTACACAAATTATTAGAGATAAAGAGGCTAGACCTATGTCAAAAAAAAAATTGAGAAGTGACACATGTCTACTAAGAATGCATGAACCTAAATCAGTTAAGGATGCATTGGAGAATGATCTCTAGAGTCAAGTCATGAGAGAAGAAATTGAGAAAATTGAGAAGAAGAAAACCTAGTCACTTGTACCCAGACTAGAGAACAAGAATGTCATTGGAACCAAAAGGGTGTCTAGGAACAAGTTAGATGAAAATGGTTTAGTGAAAAGAAATAAAGCAAGATTAGTTTGCAAGGGGTATGATCAAGAAGAAGGAATATACTATGGATAAACATTTTCCTCTGTTGCAAGACTAGAAGGAATAAGAAATCTACTTGCTTACTCTGCATACAAAGGTTTCAAGGTTTACCAAATGGATGTGAAATATACATTTTAGAATAGTATGTTAGAGGAAGAGGTTTACATTGAACAACCAGAAGGATATTTTGGTGCTACAAACAAGAACATGGTATGTAAACTACACAAAGCTTTATATAGTTTAAAACAAGCACCTAGAGCATGGTATGCGAGACTTTATACTTATCTTATGAAGATTGGATTTGAGAGAATTGATGATAACAACAATTTATACTTGAAGACTAAAGGTGGGAAGTGTACTTTACTAGCTAAAATTTTTGTTGATGATATCATATTTGGAGGAAAAAATGTACTTTGCAAGACATTTACTAATGAAATAAAAAAAGAATTTGAGATGTCCATGTTTGCAGAAAATAAATTCTTTGTTGGCTTGCAAGTGTATCAAATGAAATATGGTATTTAGATCACACAACCTAAGTATGTGAAGGAAATATTGAATTTTTTTAGATTGGAAGATTCAAAGCTTGTTAGCACACCTATGGTGACAGGACACAAACTATCAAAGAATGATGATTCTATTGATGTGAACTAAACTTTGTACAGGTCTATGATTGAAAAATTTCAATATGTATTTCATAGTAGACCTTACATTGCATTAGCTATTGGGATTATCGCAATATTCTCTAAAAATCCTAAGGGGAATTATTTGATGTCTATTAAGAGAATTATGAGATATCTAAAAGGAATAGAGGAATTTGCTCTATACTACAAGAAAAATGAGAAATTTGAATTGAGATCCTATATAGATTCTGATTGGGCTAGAAATATTGATGAAAAAAAAGGACAAGTGGTGGAGCATTTTTCTTGGGGAAGAGGCTAGTTAAATGGACTAGTAAGAAAAAAAAATTTGCATATCTCAATCTGCTGCTGAAGCTGAATATGTAGCTACTGCAGTAAATTGTACCAATACTATATGGATTAACCAACTACTCAAAGGAATGAAGGAGGAAATAATTGAATCTATTATACTTTACCATGATAACACCTATGTTATAAATGTATCCAAGAACCCTATGATGCACACAAAGACAAAACATATAGCTATCAAGTATCATTACTTGAGAGAGATGGTTCAAGAAAAAGAAGTAAAGATGGAATACGTGAATACCAAAGAATAGATAGCTAATATATTCACAAAAGCTTTACCTAAGAATGTTCAGGAGTATCTAAGAGGTAAACTAGGGGTCATACCCCTATCTAAAGCTGTTTAAGAAGCATGAGTTGTGTCCTACATCAACTAAGATGAATGACATATGATACACATTGATGTAGTGGATCTTACTTTAAGAGCTTCCTAAATTATTCAAATAGTTGGAACCAAAGATCAATCACAAGTTAGGTGACAAAGAAAGAACCTAAAATTGTATTACATCTACATATTGAGTTGTAAAGTCTTTGGTAGTTTTTTCAAAGAGGGAGATAGAATACTTCCAAAAATAAAAGAGGGAGACATCAAGCAAAGAAGGAGATAAAAAGAAAAGAGGAAGATACATATAATGAGACAAACAAAGATAGAGTTATACTTTTGAAGGAAAAATTAGTATAGAGAGAGAGATAGATACCTGAATATCAGAAAGAAGGAGTGACCTAAGAGACTCAAAAAGTTAGAAGAAGAAGCCCTACAAGATGAAAGATAGAGGGGGATATGTAAGATAAGTTTTCTAACCAAGATGGGATCCTAAGTAAGAATGAATTGATTTTTTTTTTGATGCAAAATTTTGTAGCCAATATAGAAGGTGAAAGTTGTTGGTAAGAGGGAGTGATTTCAATAAAAGGAATTAATTTCATTTTGGTATTGGTTTGCCATCAATGCCAAAGAGGCAAATTGTTGAGAAAAGATTGATACAAGTATCAAAATGTGTTCAAATCATTGTTTTTTCACTGATGTAAAACTTGCTACCTACTAGTAAGACAACTACTTAGTTAATTTGAGTACTATAATTTGTTTAATTGATGAAGAGGGTTTGATCAAATGTGGTAACAAAAGTACCTAGAGGATAGGTTGAGATATGATATATAAAAGGAGTACATAGATTAGTTAACACAATGATAATATAGTGTATTGTTTATCTATTTAAGGCCTCATTAAAGAATGGATACACTAATTAATTATAGAGTAGAAAATTAGTTGGAGTTGAGAAAACTGAAGATTTAGTGTATGCTGAGTGAATTATAGATAGTGCTAAGAAAAGTGAACATAGTGTAAGTCGAGAAAAGATCAGTTGATGGTGAGCATTAGTAAATTTTAGTATGTGTTGAGTGAACTACTAGTGGATGCCAAGAAAGTCAGTATGTATCGAGCATTAGAAGTTAGTTAATGTCAAGTGACAATATTATGATTTTGATTGTGAATTTCATGAATCTGAGCTGACAAGGTTGATTTCTTGGATTGTTTGAACCGTGGGGAAGATAAGCTTGATGAGCTGGTAGCATAGAATTCAAGGTAAAATTTTTTGAGGCAAATTCAATGAGGATTGTGAAGGAAGTTTGTAGATGGAACAAAAAAGAAATATTGTCAAATTCAATGAATCCTACCTAAGCCTAAAATGGATGATTGTGATTAAGCAAAAAAAGATCCAAATTCTCTTTATAAGTGAATATGAGGAATGAAGCAATAATTGGCTAGTTGGCATGTGTGAGAGACCCAAGGAAGACAAGAAGTCTAGGGTATTGCTTCAAATAGAGGAAAAACTAAAGAGTTTATAGTTGGCATACAAAGCAAGAATGCTTAAGGGATGAATGCTTGAATAGTGAACAAGTTATCAGAGCTTAAGTGAATTAAGACAAATAGAACAAAGGGCTAAAACAAAGATCTTTAATCTACAAGTGAGTTGTGATTTATTATCAAATCAAACCTTACTGTTACTCTCTAATGATTGGATCAAATTAGGATAAATTATTTCGATTAAGCTTGACCTAACAGTTATTTGTAAATCCTTTAACCAGGTGGCATTGTAATGGAATGGATTAAATTCCTCTAACAAGGCTCACTCCTAATAGGGTGGTCAAAATCCTTTAACCAGGTCACATTTAATAATGTGTATTGTAACCTTTAACAAGGTTAGCCTTTCATAGGATATCACTTTAGAAGAGTCAGAATTAGTAGCATGTTACTGGTGGTTTTTTGAAATTGGGTTTCTATGTAAAATCCTTGTGTCATATGTGTGAATGATTCTATTATGTTTCATTTTTATATTTCTACAAAGTGATTTTGGCCTAGGATAGTAACCTACAAGTTCAAGTTTTGAATGAAATGATGGATGCATACAAGATACATGATAAGGAGATGTATGTTTGAGTTTTGTTAACCATTGAAAATTTTAATTGGGAGTTTTTGGACCTTGGATAAGGGTGAGCCCACAATATTGGGTGGAACTTTTTTAGTATGAACAAAATTGGCAATGCTAAAAAAAATTGAATCTTGTGGGTTTGCGAACCTATAAATTATGTTTGCAGGAACCGTATTTCATTATATGTCCATGTGAACATAATTTATGGGTTCACATGAACAATTAAAATCATTATTTTTTCCTTGCAATTGATATCTTTTTTGGAAGACATTTTCCTGTGAACGTTCATTCACATGAACATAGATTATGTGTTTACGCGAACAGAGTGTTTGCACAAACATTTAAAAAAAATGAACTTTGTTCATTTGAAAAAAGAAAGAAAGGGCCTGTTGACCCTCGATATTGGGATCAAATGACCTCATATTATAAATCTTAAAATGTCAAAATGTGTTTCTTAGAGCAAGATTTCCAACAACTATAATTTTAATATGTATTATATTCATTAAGACTTTCAAATATAAGTTTAACTCATCATAGGTTTATTAACGATTGAGCATCGTCAGACTTCAACACTTCGGGAAAATTTGTAAATTAGGTCAATTTTCTTTTGAAAAATATCTAGGAAATAGGTTGTTGAGTTAGCTTTCTATTGATAAATGAAAATTTGATTTATGATATATTGAGTTCTAGTTATCCATGTCGAAACGAATGTATGTCTGAATTATGATTGATGTCACTTCAAAACTTCATAAAATATACAATATTCAACCAAATTGAATCATACAAAATGTGTCCTTTAGATATTGATGTTAGAAATCTAACATCAAAAGAATTTTCTCATTATCATTTCTAGAAAAAAAGTTATACTTGTCAAGCGGACTGTCACTCTTTAAATTTTTTGATTTTTCGTATGTATCACTTTTTGAAGGAGAAGAAAAATTTGACATAAATAATATTTTTCTTAGAATTAAAAAATATGGTTACAAAGTAAGAATATACTACTAGACATCACTAGTTTACATCATCTTCAAATTATTCATATTTTTGGAGATATAGTCACTCGAATGTGAGGTTTGTTTCAAAAATGTTGATTTCAGTGTCAAAATTGGTCAAAAAGTGGTACCCACCATTCCAACATTTTTCCCAACTTATTCTATCGCTTGGTCAACATTAGCATCACTCGACATAAACTTCAAGTTCCTTAATCTTCTTCTCTTTTCTCAATCAATCCTATGCATTTGGTCTTCTATTGATCACTTTTTCTAGGCTTCAATGCAATTTTTTCTCCACTTGGGAAACTTGATTTGAAGGCTAAATAATGAAGTTTTCAGGAGAAGAGTGATTTCTTAAAGGGTTTCCAAGAAAATTTGTGATGGAGATGTTAATGGTGGTGAGCTAATGAGTCAGTTGTTGGACCAAATTTGTGATCTTTATTTGTAAAATCATTTTTATTTATCAAATCAACCTACTGTTACTTTCTAACTATTGTATCGGTATTGAAATCCTTTAATCAAGGTTGACCTAGTAGTCATTTGTAAATCCTTTAATCAAGGTGACATGCTAATGGAATGTTCTTAAGGCCTCTAGCAAGGCCACTCCTAATAGGGTGATTAAATCCTTTAACAATGTCACATTTAACAGTGTTTTTTGTAATATTTAATAAGGTTGGCTCCTCATAGAGCTCACTTAAGAAGAGTGAAAATTGATAGCATATTACTAGTGGTTTTTCCCAAATTTGTTTTCCACATTAAATCCTAGTCTCATATTTATGTAGATTTATTTGAGATATTTTATTGTTAATTGTTTATATTCTACATTTTTTTTACTGTTAGGATAGTGGACTACAAGTTTTATGTTGTTGATTATATTCTATAAAGACTTATCTACTAAATATTTAGATCTTAAGTATTTAAAGTGATTAAAAGTTGAATTGGTACATCTAGATCTGAGGTTAATTGATTCCCCCCCACTTAGTTATTCTAAAATTTTCTAACAAGTTTATGTTGAATGGATCCCCAATATTGTACTATTTTAAGGAATGACAAATCTATTCAAGTTTGTACTAATTTTCAATATTTAAATAAATCATGCACTAAGGATAATTTTCCACTCCCAAATAATAATATGATAGTGTACATGATTGTGGGTTGTGAGATGTACTCTTTGATAGATGGATTCTCAAGATATAATAAAAAAAGAATAGCTCTTGAAGATCAAGAGAAGATTGTCTTCACTTGTGCATGGGATATTTTTTTTGGAATTTAATGTCATTTGGTCTTAAGATTGTTGGTGCTACCTATCAAAGGGCTATGAAAAAGTCTATTTTTATGATATCATGCATAAAAATATGGAAGATTATGTAAATAATATATTAGCTAAATCAAAGAAAAGAGCCACTCATTTGGATAACCTGATCTTTATATTGGACTGCTTCAAACAATTTCAACTTAGGCTTAATCCTAAGAAATGTTCTTTTGATATCACCTTTGGAAAAATATTAGGTTAAATCCTATATATTAAGAGTATTGAAATTGATCCTTAGAAAGCTTGACTAATATTAGAAATGACACCTCCTAGAAATATTAGTCAATTAAGTGGTCTTCAAGGATGTCTTAAATTTATGAAAAGGTTTATTTCTTAGCTGGCTAATAGATCACAACCATTGAATAAAAACTTTCATAAGGGAGATAAATTTTTATGGAGTGAAGAATATAACAAAAGTATCAAACAAATTAAGGAAAATTAGTCTAAAGCTCCTATTCTCATGCCCCCTATTCAGGAGATGTTCAACTATAGATACTTCTTTAAGAGCATTATTAGCACAACATGATGAGAATGGAAAGGAACAAGTCATATACTATATCAACAAAATATTAAATTTTCTTATAGGACCAATTATAATAACATTAAAAAATCTTACCTCACTATGGTATTTGCATCCCAAAAGATGTGATACTACATGTTTTCTCATACTACACATTTCATTGTGAATATTGATCCTCTTAAGTATCTCCTAACTAAAGTTGTGCTTATGGGTAGAATTTCTAAATGGATGACAATTCTATGTGAATTTGGCATTCACTATGTCAAAAATAAAACCATTAATGGACATACTATTACAAACTCTCTTGTTGACTTTCTACTTCAAGATAGTGCTCCTATGCAAATATATTTTCTAGATTCATCCATTATGTATGTCATAGAAAAGACTTGTTAAATATTTTTTGATGGATCCCATACTCATAATGGTGCTAGCATTGGTATTTTGTTTATTACACCTCATGACTATACAATTCCAAAGTCTTACAAGATATTTTTTTTGTGCACAAATAATATAGAAGAATATAAATCTCTTACAAATGGGATAAAATTGGCTATTCAATGGAGAATTACTAAGCTACACATTTATGGAGACCCTCACTTGTTATAATTCAAATCAATGATGACTACCAAAATAAGGATGACAAGTTGGTTCCCTGCAAAAAAATAGTTGATGCTCTGAGGAAATATTTCACCTTTCTCACTTTTCAACAAATTCCTAGGGCTTAAAATAAGGTTGTTGATGCTATGGCTACCTTGGCATCCATTTTAAAATTGCAAAAACATGAATCTCAGTTTGAATTCTTGGTGGAAGAGCTATGTTATCCTATGTATGATTCCCCATACAAGTGAGTTATTTTTAATATCATTGGTCATGACACCTCTCACTATGATACCATTTACTCTTACCTTTGTAACCAAATTGTTGTTGAAAACCTCATTCATAATGAAAAATTCTAACTCATTCACAATGCCTCCCATTAAACCCTTTTCTCTAGTGACTTGTATAGGAAGGGTCTAGATAGAACACTTCTTAGGTTCTTAGAAATGGATGAAAGAGAATTAGCTAAAGTCTAGAATGGTATTTTTGGGTCTCACTCTAATGGCCTTGTGCTTGCTCAAAAATTTCTTAGAGATGGTTATTATTTGCCTACTATGCATGTAGATGTCATGCATTATGGTAATCCATATTAAAAATTTCAGCTACATGGTAACCTGATTTATTCTCCTGGATATGAATTGGTTCCATTTATCACACCTTGGCCTTTTTAGTTGTGGGCCTTTCACCTAGTTGGAAAAATACATCCTATGTCTTCAAGCAGACATAAGTTTATTATCACTACTACTGAATACTTCATTTAGTGGTTTGATGTTGTCCTTCCTTATATTGCTATAGGAAAAAATGTTTCTCTATTTATACTGAATCATATTATTTGTCTCTATGCCATTCTCTCCTCTACAGTTATTGATAATGGAGAATAATTTAAGAATAACGACCTTAGACAACTTTGCAAGAAGGTCATGATTAAACAACATTGGTCCTCTATCTATTATCCCCAAGGTAATGGCCAAGAAAAATCTTCAAACTAGACATTTCTAAAAATACTACATAATATTGTATATAAGTTTTAGAGAAATTGGCATCTACAAAATTAATCCTACATTATGGGCTTATAGGAATAGCATACACACATCTACTAGGGCTACACCCTTTTCTCTAGTTTATGGTAATGAGGTTGTCCTACCACTTGAATTTGAGATTCCTTCCTTATGAATCTCTTTTAAAGGGATAATTAGCATACATGATCTTGAAGTACTAGATGAACATCACAAGGTTTGTTTTGATCATATGAGATCTTATCAGAAAAGGATGTCTGGAAGCTATAACAAGAAGCTTCATCCTATAGAGTTTCAAATTGGCAATCTTGTCCTTCAAGAGAATCCAATAAATTACAAAAATAAATAATAGAAGGGTAAGTTTGAAGCTAATTGGTTTGGTCCCTACATTGTGATTGTTGCTTTTGGATCTAGTGCTTATCAACTCTCTATGCCTAAGGGAGAATAGCTCCTCGATCCCATTAACACATTGCACCTCAAAAACTTTGTGCATAAATATCTTTCTTTTTAGTGCTTGTACATATCTTATGATCTTTAAAAAAACCAAAAAACTCATATGTGATGCTGAAAAAATCCTATAAAGTAGAAATTCTCCTGAAAAAATTTTCATCTTGGTGAAAATCAATCAATAGTAGCTTTTATGTATCACCAAAAAAATCTAATATCTGAAAAAAAATCCTTCCAAGTAGTGAAAACCCAGAAATAGGTGCTACCTAAGACCATTGCACCTACATCTATTATAATTTATCTCTATGATCATGAACCATCCATCTCACATTACATTTCCTTACCTAGCTTGGAACTAACTCTTATCTAGGTCTATGGGGTGTGAGTTGCATAACTTATCAAGGTCTCCTTGTTGCATAGGTGTTTCTTTGGCAGCTCACTCAAATAAATTTTTTTCAGCACTTCCCTTGACATTGAATGTTTCTCAAAACTTATCACATACTTTGTCTAATATAGACTATGATGTGTTGATACTTCTCACTAGCAAAATTGAGTCCTAAAGAGATAGTCATGTGACTTTGACACATGCACTAAAACTAAAAATTGTATGATACTTGTTGACTCATTTTCTTTGTATTCTATCTAAGATGAGTTCTTTCCTTAGTGTTCCTTCCCTAATGATCTCTTAAGGATGTCATGAACTAAAGGACTAGGGGCATGGAGCATGTTTTTCTTTGATTTCTATTTTTGGGTGTACTTTTTTAGAGCTTGGGTTTCTTGAGCTTCTTTCTTGAAAAACTTGACACTTATGATCTTCAATGTACCATCCTTGTTTTTTTCTTGGAATTGTGTTCTTATGATCATATTGATAATCTATTTATAATGGGTGATCCCACAATAATGGGTTGCACTTTTTGACCAATTTTGACATTGAAATCAATATTTTTGCAACAAACATCACGTTCAACTGATTATATCTCAAAAACTATAAATAATTTGAAGATGAAATAAACTAATGATTTTGAGTACTCTATTCCTAGTTTGTAACCATATTTTTTAATCTAAAAAAAAAAGTTTATTTAGGTCAACTTTTTCATCTCCTTCAAAAAGTGGTACATAATAAAATTCAAATTTTTTAAAGAGTGATAGTCCATTTGACACACATAACTTTTTTTCTAGAAATGATAATGACATAATTAGTTTGGTTTTAGATTCATAACATGAATATCCCGAGGATGCATTTGGTTTGATTCATTTTTGTTTAATATTGTATAGTTTATGAAGTTTTGAAGTGACACGAATTGTAATTCAGACATACATTCCTTTTGACACAGATAATTTGAAGTCAATTTATTAGAAACCTTTTTATTTTATTTTTGAATAGAAAGGTATCTCAATAAGGTAGTTCCTACATATTTTTCAAAAAAAAATTGACCTTATTTATTAATTTTCCCGAGGTGTCAAAGTCGGTTGATGCTCAATTGGTAATGAACCTATAATGAGTTAAACTCATATTTGAAAGTCTTAATGACTAAAATATGTGTTATAATTATATTCGTTGGAAAGCTTCCTCCGAGAATTTTTTTTAAATATTATTTATTTTACAATAGGAGATCATTCTCTTGCAATTAAGGGTGTGAAAAGAGTAAAAAATAAATATAATATGAAAAAATGGTTTCAAATTTCTTGTTTTGATGCACTCATGTGAACACATTGTTTGTACAAACACTGTGTGCATGTTCCCATGAACATATGTTTGCAAAACATTCACGCATAACTTTTTCGATCACCGAAAAATAAGTGTTACATGTTTGTGCAAACATCTAATGTAGTTTATGTTCATGCAAACATATGAATAAAGTAAATTTTTTCATGCTCTTTAAAAAATGTGACAGTGACAGACTTGAATCCATATAGCGATATTTTAATCTGATTATTGCTCAAAATTTATCTTAAAGTAAGAGATTTTTTTACTTTTTTAAAAAAAATTTATAATGGAAAACAAAAAAGGAAGGCAAAAAAAATATGCATGGAAGAGATCCGATGAAGTAGAACAAAGAAATATTCATCAGACTGTTGCATGTTATCATCGAATTAAGCAAGGTGAAGGAAATGTTGAACAAGGCTCAATAGAAGTAGAAGCAGTGCATATGGGATAGAGGTCAGGAACACTCCCTATGAAATCTCAAACAATGAATATTGAAGAAGGTTCGAGATCACTCCCTATAGAGGTTCAAATAACAGAAGTTAGAGAAGGGTCAGAATCTTTCCCTATTGAATCTCAAATAACGGATGTTGGAGAAGGCTCAAGATTGGGCCATGTAGAAACTCTAGTAATAGAAGTCAGAGAAGGGTTGGGATTAAGTGCAAAAATTGGTATGGATAAACTCTTAAATATTGCCCAATCTATAAAACAATGGTATTTCTGATAAGAATTTAGATCATTTACTTAAAATGGATGTGGATAAATTGAGAAAACTTGCAGCTAGTGTTCAACCATTAAGTTTATCTAAGAAAAGAGCAATGAATAAGAAGATAAGAGAAATTATGACTCTATTTGATAA
Source organism: Cupressus sempervirens (assembly GCA_028749045.1). NCBI lineage: Eukaryota > Viridiplantae > Streptophyta > Pinopsida > Cupressales > Cupressaceae > Cupressus > Cupressus sempervirens. The sequence goes on from CM053789.1 coordinate 351,995,837, forward strand.
CAATGCAACACTTGAACAAGCTCAGTTGCTTTCACTTTTTCTTACACAAAAAAAGTTGCAAGAGGCATTGAAATTGTTAGGTGTAGAAACACCATCAAATAAGAGAAGATTTTCTAGCAGGAAAATTGATTTGATTGAAAATGTTAAACAAGGTTTGACAAACATAGGAAAACACTCTCGAACTAAAGATAAGTCTATGGCAAGAAAAGTGATGTTGATGTCTGTCGTAAGTAAGAATATGTCCCAAAATAGACAAATATCTTCAATTTCATCTGAAATGGGTTTTAGTAGGAAAACAATGAGACAATATGCTAAGAGAAGATTAATTGTGGATGAAAGTACTATGGAGGGCAACTGGGCAATCATGTGTAGAGCACCTTGTTCTAATAGGATTGAAGAGTTCTTAAAAAAATTAGTCATATCATTTTGGATTGATAAAACTCATCCTTCATCAAATAGTAGAGATGTTATCAGGCATAGGATTGCACCTAGTCAATATGAACATCATACAAAACATTGGTTGGACACAACACAACATGAGTTATATGTGTCATTTTGTAGTGAACATCCTAATGTAAAATTTGGGCAAACATTGTTTGGAAAATTGAAGCCATACTTTGTAAGGTCAAACAAAGTGTTTGAAACTTGTTGTTGTTGTCATCATATTGAGTTTGATCTTCACTATCAAGTATTTCAAAAGTTTGTAGAAGACACATATGTTTTCATGCTGCTCCTCCTAGTAGGAGAAGTGATTTTATATAATCCATTTTGTATGACAACATAGATGATCCAGCTGGTAAAATAAATTGCATCAAAAGATTATGTGAAACATGTGGTGAATTGGCTCTATTTCTTTTGAAAACTAAAAATATTGATGTAAAAAAAATATTGAATTGCAAAAGTTACAAGTATGTCAAG